>PVKC010024761.1:0-16760 GCA_004027635.1 Crocidura indochinensis | reverse complement strand
AGACTACATAGTTGAGAAGGCATTTTAATTGAAGAAGAGTCTGTATGGGATTAATAAAATGATCAGGAAAAATGTATCCTTTTTTGTTTATAAAGGGGGCTGGAACAATAGAACATTGATAGGACATTTGCCTTGCACAGAGCCAACCTGGGACAGACCCAGGTTCTATTTCCGGCATCCCATATGGTCCCCTGTGTCTTCCAGGAAGAGATTTCTGAGCAATGAGCCAGGAGTTACTCCTGAGTGCTGTGATGTGGCCCAAAATCAATCAAACAAAAACTAATTGTTTATAAAGGTTCTTTTAAAAAGATGGTCTATTCAAAGAATACAGAGATAATTTAAAAATCTGTGATTGCACCACAAAAACTGGCACACATCACAAAGAACAAGAACAATCAGTGCTGGCGGGAATGCAGAGAGAAAGGAACTCATTCACTACTGGTGGAAATGTCATCCAGTCCAACTCCTATGGAAAACTATATGAAGATTCCTCCAAAACTAGAAATTGAGTTCACATTTGATCCAGCTTTATCCCTTCTAGAGATATACCCTAGGAACACAAAAGTTCAATACAAAGAGCTCTTCCTCACACCAGTATTCATTGCAGCATTTTTACACTTTTTACAATACTCTAGAAACAACCAAGATGCTCTTCCATAGATGAATGACTAAAGAAACTGTGGTACATATACACAATGGAATATTATGCAGCCATCAGGAGAGATGAAGTCATGAAATTTTCCTATACGTGGACATACATAGAGTCTATTATGCTGAGTGAAATTAATCGGAGGGAGAGAGACACACAGAATAGTCTCACTAATCCATGGATTTTAAGAAAACCTAAAGACATTTAAATAATTCCCAGAGTTGAGGGCCAGAAGGGCCAGCTCAAGATATGAAGCTCACCACAAAGAGTGGTGAGTACAGTTAGAAAAATAACTACACTGAGAATTATCATAACAATATCAGTGAGTGAGGGATATAGAAAGCCTGTCTCAAATACAGGCAGGGGGTGGGGAGGGAATAGATGGGAAGGTTGCACGGTGAAGGGGTGTTCTTGTTATGACTGAAATCCAACTACAAATATATTTGTAATCATGATATTTAAATAAAAAATTATTTTAAAAAATAAAAATAAAAATCTGTGATATTGCATTCATTTTTTTTTGTTGTTCGGTGTTGGAATTTATCTAGCAGTACTTAGGACATACTCCTGATTTTGTGTTCAGGAATCACTGTATTTTTTATTAATTTTTCAATGTCACCATGATAACACAAAATTATTCATGATTGCATTTAGGATATACCCTGTATACAGTGTTTCAACATGAATCTTTTCATCAGTGTCCCCTTCCTTCAAGAAATTCCTCCTGCATTCATATTTGCCTCCCATCCACTGCTCTAATTCTAGAAAGACGCTAGTATAATCATATAATTTTTTGCACTATGGTTTGCGTTACTGTTGCTGGTAGTTCTTCATACATATCAGTTTACACCTTTCTGCATCACCTCCTTATCCTAGTTGAACACATCCCTCCACCATAGACACTGTTCTCTTCATATTCTATCCCTAAGTTTCTTTAATTGACATGTTTCCTATTGAATATAATTTTCATGTGTTTTGTTATCATTGTCTTTGAGTATTTTTTATTCCATCCTTATGTTTCTTATGTTTCTTTATATCCTATATATGAGATAGATCATTCTGTACAACTCTCTCTTTTCCTCAATTCACTCAGCACGCTATTCTCCAGGTCCCTCTATGTAACAGAAAATTTCATGACTATTTTTTTGTATGGGCAATGAATATTACATTTTGTATGTGTACCATAGTTCCTTTATCCCATTATATGTTTATGGACACTTGGGTTGTTTCCAGATTTTGGTTATCGTGGCTAATGCTGCAAGAAATGTGAAGGTAACAGTTTCTTTTCTCTATTAAATTTTTGGCCTTTGGGGGTATATTCCAAGAAGTAGTCTCAAGCTCAAATGAAATTTCAATTTCTAGAAATTTTCTAAATATCTGCAATGTTTTCAAGATAGGCTAGGCCAGTTGACATTCCCATCAGCAGTAAATGAAAGTACCTTTCTCCCCTATCTATATCATTACTAAATGTTCTTGTTCTTTTTGATGTATGCCAGTCTTCTATGGCGTGCAATGATAGCTCATTTTTGCTTGGATTTTCATCTTGCAGATGCTAAATGATAAAGAGCATTTTCCCATGTGCCTTTGGCCATTTATATTTCTCGAAGACATTTCTGTTCATCTCTTCTCCACAATTTTTGATGGAGTTAGATGTTTTTTTTCTTGTAAAGTTCTACTAGAGTCACATATTTTTATATTAACCCTTATTGGATGTATTTCATGTAAATGATATCTCCCATTATATGAGTTCTCTTTGTATTACGGTCATCTTTTTGTTTCAAGTGCAAAAGCTTCTTAATTTAATGTATTTCCTTCTGTTTATCTTTGTTTCTACTTGCTTTGTCAGCAAGTTATTATGCTACCTCCAAGAAAGATACTTACTCTGAAGTTCTATTTTTGTAGTGTTTTTATCTGCTTTTGATACAAGGGCAATGCCAGTTTCATAAAAAATTGTTTTAAAGTATTTTTTTTCAATTTCTTGTAAGAGTCTGAGGAAATGGCTGTAGATCTTCTTAAAGATGTAACACAACTGAGTAGTGAATCCATTTGAACTTGGGTTTCTGTTTTGGGGTAAACCTTTAATTACTATTTTGATTATTTAAAAATTGATAGGTCTTTCAAGTGTTGCATATCTTTTTGGTTCAGCATTGGGGGTTATAGAAGTCTGAGAATTTATTCATTTCTTTTATGCTTTCTCATTTTATAACATGAAGATTCTCAAAGAAATCTCTGATGATGTTTCGAATTTCTGTAGTATCCTTTGTAATTAGGCAATTTCTTTTCTACTCAATTTACTATTGTTCTCTCCTTATCTTTATGAGTCTTTTTAGTGGTACATAGATCCTGTTTATTTTCCCCCAAAGTATCAGATCTTGGTTTCATTGATGTCTTAGATATTTTTTGTTGTTGTTTGTTTTTGGATTCCAGTTCTTTAATTATTGCTCTAAGTTTTATTATTTATTCTTATTGCATGCTTCAGGCTCCTTAAGTTAATCATTTTCCAGTTTCTTAAACTGTGAAATAAAGTTATTTATATTGGCCCTTTCTTTCTGTTGAATTCTTGCATAGCTACCATCTTTTCTCTTAAAAACGCTTTTGGTGTGTTTCACAAGTTATGGCTATCATTCTCTTGTGGTTGTTCAGTATGATCCCTTTATTTATATTGCCCCTTTCTACTGAATTTTTGCATAGTTACTATCTTTCCTCTTAAACATGTTTTTGGTATGTTTCACAAATTATGGTTATCATTCTCTTGTCGTTGTTCAATATGAGCTATTTACTTTCCAGGTACTTTAGTTGTTTCCCCATTTCTGTTTGTGATAAAAACATATGTTCAGTACATCATGTTTTGAGAATACAATTGTATATTTTTTCTATTTTTTTTGTCTTTGTGGGGATGTATTTTGTATTCCAGCATGAGATTTATCTTAAAGAGTGTCCTATGTGCTTTGGGGAATAACGTTTATTATATTTTTTGAGAATGATAAATAGACAGACAGATATATATATTAAACCCATTTCCATTTCTTCCTTCAACAAAAGAAGTTCATTACTGAGCTTTAGTCTACTTGATCTATTGAGATGTGGTAGAGAGGATAACTGAAATTTTCAACTACTATTGTATTTTTATAAATAATTTACTTTATTTATATTATCTATTATCAGTCTATTATCAGTTGTTTTAAGTATTCAGATGGCTCTTCATTGGGTGCATATATGTTTATGAAAGTGAATTCTTCCTGATATCAATATCCCTTGATCATTAATAAATGACCTTTTATCTTTCTTATCATCTTATCAGCCTGAAATTTATGTTCTCTGATATGACCACATTGGCCTTTTTGAAGTGGTGGTTTGCTTACTGAATTGTCTTCCAACATTTGACTTTTAGTATGTTTGCCCTGATTATTCTTTATTGAGGGGAGCAGAATATCTGGTATATTTTTTTAATCTATCCTGCCACTCTGTACCTTTAAATTGGTACATGCAGTCCATTGCTATTGAGATTAATTATTGTCATAGAGTTTTGTGCTATAGTTTTGTAGTAGTTTGGCATATTTGTAGAATTCACCTAGTCTTAAAGTAGCCCCTTTAGTTCTTCTTGTAAATATTGTTTTGACTCTAAATTTCCTGGGTTTTGGTGTGTTTCACAATTATGTGGTGCTTATCTTTATTGCTGTAGTGCTCACTGTATATTTTATTTGATTCCTCTTTTTGTACCATTGTGGTGTTTTGCCTTCTTTTTCCCCTTCTTCTCTCAAACTGAGGATGAGAGCCCCTAGAAAGGCTCCGCCCATTGTTGGCATATTTGATTTTTACCCCATTTTATTGCTTTTCTATTCCTCAAACAAAACCACATAACTTGAACTATCTAGTCCTGCCTCCCAATTAGAGGGGGAAATAACGGAGGTACCAAGACCAAATAGTTGTAAGATCACTAAGTAGTAAGCTAGACACAGAGGGGACCACTCATTCTAGCAGCCCCAGAGGTGAGGGTGGAGGATATGGGAAGCAGGATGGCAACGGAGGTGGAGGGAAGATATTTCGGTGATGAGAATTCCCCTGATTCAATGCTAATACATACCTAAATTACTACTGTGAATGACATGTAAGCCACTATGAGCAAAATAAAAATTATAATAGAAAAGACATTATTTAGGCAACATTGAAATTCATGTACTTTTACAAGACATAATTCAAAAAATTAGACATTTTGGTCTGTAGGATGCTAAAAACTAATCATGAAAATAACAAATGAGAGGCAAGAGTGATAGCATAGCAGTAGGGCATTTGCCTTGCATGTAGCCAACCTACGACAGACTTGATTTTATCCCCAGCCTACCATATGGTCCCTGGGGCATGCCAGGAGAAATTTCAAGTGCAGAACCAGGAGTAAGCCCTGATCACTACCGGATGTAGCCAACCTCCCCACCAAAGAAAATAACAAATGAGATTTTGTGGGATTTCCTCTATGAGAAATTTGTTTATTCTAAATATTAACTTTTTATCTGATGTGTTGAGAGAAAATATTTTCTTCCACACAGTTGTCTTTTAGTTTTAGATGTGTTCCCATTTATTCAAATTTGATTCTATACCCCTTGTCAAGGTCTGGCTATATTTTCCTCAGTAAATTTTATGGATTCGGGTCTAATTTTGAGGTTTTTGATCTACTTCGAATTGAGTTTATTGTAAGGTGTGAAATATAGATTAATCTTTGATTTCTTATGCACATAATCCAATTTTTCTAATATCATTTGTTGAAGAAACTATCTTTATTACATCAACAAAACCTAAAAACCATTCAAATTAGGGAGACAAAATGAAAAGACACCTCGCTGAGGAAGACAAAGAGATAACTAAAAAACACATAAAATATGTTCATCGTCACTTATCATTAGTGATAAATTCAAATCAATAAAACAGTGACATATAATCTTACACCAGTTCATATTAAAAGTATTGGAAGTAGTTTGTGTTAGAGGAGATGAGATAGGAATTCTCATTCACTCTGGTGGTAATGCTGTCCGGTATAACCATATGAAAAATTTTATGGATGGTTCTCAGGAAACTCAGAATTGAACTTCCATTAAGACTCAGAAATCCTACTTTTGGGTATCTATACCCAGGACAGTAAAATATTCATGCAGGAAGATGTATACACAGCACTAGTCACTACAGCGCTAAGAACAATAGCTATGATTAGGAATCAACTGAGATATCCAGCAATAGAAAGTTGGATCATGGAGATGTAGTACACACACACACACACACACACACACACACACACACACACACACACACACACACATATATATACACACACACACAATGGAATACTACATGGCTGTAAGTAATGACGCAATCATGCGTTTTGTAGCAACATGGATGTAACTGGAAGAGATCATGTTAAATGAAGCATGCCAGAAGAAAAAAGATGAATACCGGATTGTATGTGGTATTTAGAACAACTGCATGAAGAAGTGTAATGGTTTAAATGGGGCCTGTCACTAGACTATAGTGAGAAGAAGGAAAGAAATGGAGTGGAACAGGAGAAAGATGCATATGAAATGAAGGGGAATGGGGGTAAAGGGTCTAGGATGCATTGCTGGTGTTAAGAAAGTACAGAACTAAATATATAAGCCCGAGTCAACAACAATGAAATCATGAGATCCAAGCTTTAACAACCAAAATAAAAAATAGGCCTGTTATTATCAGATTGGAAAGCAGAGGTTTGTGGCATGGAATGTAATGCACTCTGAAAACATTGGTGAAGGGAGGTTGATGGTGGTGGGGCTGTTTCTGAAATATTTTATGTCTTAAACCCAAAATAACTTTGTATATCATAATGGTTTAAATAAAAAAATTAATAAAACAAAGGAGGGATAATGCATAGATATAGGAGTTAGAGCAAACCCTAACACTGATACTATATATGGCCCTACAATTGCAACTAAGATGTGACCTGAGTACTGAGTCACAAGGAGACTCTGAGCACTGCTGGGTATGGCCTCAAACAAAAACAAGTGTTTGGAGAAATTCTTAGTAGAATAAATCAATGAAAGGATAAGATACAATATCATAAATCCGTTTTTTTTTATTCTGTTGTTCTTCACCTTTAGAACCCTCTGGTGATGCTTTATGTTTGTAAAATAAAACCAATGTTTTGGTCTACTATTTAAGTATTTTCATAGTCAAATACCACCATTAAGCACCAAATACAATAGCTATTTTTCCTATAGAGTCTTCTGCATTTTCCCAGAGAATAAATACTCTTTGTCCTTCTTGGCATTGCTACTTACAATGAAGTAATTGATTTTTTATAATACTCAATATAGTACCATACCTTCTATTCAGGTGTTGTGTGCTGTATCCCTTTTTATTTCTAAGTGTAGCAATAAAGAAAAGCAAAATAACCAAGGCAGCATTTTAATAAAAGGAGTTTAGAAATAAGTAGATACCAAGCATTTTGAGATATTAAATATATTGAAATCTGACTACTTACTACACTCACAATATAGAGTCTGTTATTCCAATGACAAGGATATATTTTTCTACCATTGTTTTTCAGAGGGCTCTTTATAAATTGGTCAAATTGAATTTAATTTAACACTTTTATTTACTTTCAGATAGTGATACTGATGAAGAAAGATGGTTATATGCAGACAAAAGCAACAAACAACTATGATAGTCAAAAATAATGAACAAACTGATTTGTCCCTCTGACGTTTTAAAACTTGTAGTAAGACTGTGGGGCAAAGATATATGTGAAAGAGGGGCCGGAGCAGTGGTGCAAGCGGTAAGTCATCTGCCTTGCTCATGCTAGCCTAGGATGAACTGCAGTTTAATCCCCCTTGTATCCCATTTGATCCCCCAAGCCAGGAGTGATTTCTGAGTGCATAGTCAGGAGTAACCCCTGAGAGTTGCCTAGTGTGCCCCCATCAACAACAAAAAAAAAGAGAAAGAAAAGAAAAAAATTAAAAGTTATATGTGAAGAGGGGAAAGAAGAGAACTCTTAGGAAAAGGCACACAAAGAGTGGTGAGTGCAGTTATAGAAATAACTACACAGAAAACTACCATAATCATGTGAATGAATGAGGGAACTGGAAAGCCTGTCTGGAGTGGGGGTGGGGTGGGATGGAGGGAGATTTGGGACATTGGTGGTGGGAATGTTGCACTGGTGAAGGGGGTGTTCTTTATATGACTGAAACCTAATCACAATCATATATGTAATCAAGATGTTTAAATAAATAAAAAAAAGAATAAGAGTTAAAGAAAAACAGTAAAAGAAAAAGAGGTGTTTCTGTTTTGAACTTTAGTTTCTATTACAGTCAATAAACAGGGCAAACTATTGTATGTCTGTTGTGTGGCAATTTCTGTCGATTTTAGAAGATGATGCTACCAGAAGACATAATTTAGGATCTACAAATAATATTATAAGAATGGCATTTATTGAAATAAATTATGTCCTGAAATACAGTTGTATTTGGTGTCATTGTGTAATAAAAATTTTGATAACTAAGAGAACAAGGAGAGAAACGAGAATAAACTACTGAATCGTTTTCAAATGACACTTAATAGAAAAAAAAAGCCTTATAATTTTTACTGTATTTATTTTTTCCAATAAAAGCACACAGGTTGGGCCAGAATGATAGCACACATGGGTAGGGTTTTGCCTTGCATGTGGACAACCCAGGTTCTAACTCCACCATCCCATACATTGCTGAGCCTGGTAGGAGCTATTTCTGAACTCTGAGCCAGAAGTAAACCCTGAGTGCCACCAGGTATAGACCCCCTTCGAAAAAAAAGCAAAACAAACAAACAAACAAAAAACACCATGCACATGTTATAAGAGTTTTGTATTGTCAGATTTGGAGTTGGTATTTTACCACTTATTTTGTTATATTTCCACTTTATGTCTTATTTCACATTTATAAAATGAAGATAATATCTGCCAATATCTACATTGTAATATTGAAGACCAAATACATATATATTTATATATGTTTATATATACATGTGACAAAAACTCAAAACAAATGGGAATTTTTTTTCCATGACAGTGTCACCAATTATTCTGAGATACTAATGATACTCTCAAAGAAACAATAGAGGGAAGTGAGAGGTATAATTTAGTCATACTTTAATTATTTCTCATGATAATTTGAAAAAACTTTTTAAAGAAAATGAAAAATAGCAATGCCCATAGCACTTATGAGATAGATAAAGGAGATTCATAACATGCTTCTAAATTATGAGCTAGGGTATTTAACCACTCATCCAATTTTCTGGAGATAAAATGCCTCTATCCTTTGTCTTTCCATTGTATATAGAAACTAAAATGTTAATGATTCCCCTTTTATAGTAAAGTTTATATTCAATATGAATGGCTTCTAGAGAAATCCTGTCTTATGCATCTCTGAATAAAATCAGAGAAACTGTTCAACAGTTCATTTGACCCAAGAAAGGTCACCTTGGATGAGAGAAACATTGTTTGTGTTTCTATGTCACAGGAACAGCCTGGTGAACTTTTTCAAAAGGATTAGATGAAACAATCCTTTACTGTGTTTAAGAAAAATCAAAATTAATTTTCTCTCAGTTGATGGAATGAGTGTCTCCTCACAATTCAGTCCCTTAGTCCTGTTTGTGTAAGTTCAGTGAACTTGCCTTGAAGGAAAGAACTGGTGAGGTTCAGAGCTGCTGTATAGGATTCTTCTTCAACTATTTGTGGTATAACTCTGCAGAAACAGGGAACTAACTAGCTGGATCTGTGAGATAGTGAAAACAGATAAATTATTGCAATATAACAAAAGTTGGGAAGAAAAACAAAGAATTGTCTGAGAAGTATCTTCAAAAAATAGATATGGAAAAATAAAAAGTCAAGAGATAGAAAATTATAAAGTACCATAACATTTAAAGAAGACCAGGTACTTTTTCTTGGCATAACATATTTCACATTAATTATTATATTTAATACATTATCTTTCTATCAGTAATGTTTTTTATTACTGGCTTTTAATTTCCACTTCTACTTCCTAAGCTAATTTGTGAGGATTTAATAATGTTTATTAATGAACTCCTATATAATAAATAGTTACTAAACACATTATAAAAGAACCTGAGAGCTGCTCGGTGTGGCTCAAAAATAAAAAAAAATAAAAAAAGAACAATAGTTGCCTTTTATTTAATGTTACTTTCTTGGTCACAGAAATGGTAACTCAGAAAAATTGAAATAAATTTATGGGGGGATGCCCTCATTGATCTTGATGATTTAAGGAGGTTGGATCATTCCTCCTTTTCATGTAGGATCATCTTTAATGTTTTCCAGGGAACCCAAGTGCATTCATGCACAAGCTCCTTAAATCTTCTGCTTCACAAAATAACCAGCCAGAGTTTTGGTGATGGGCTAAGAGAGAGGCAAAGACATTAGGATTCTCCAATGCACTAATTGATTTAGCAGCAGTTTAAAACAATGTTGAGTATTGTCAGAGATGTTCCTTTGAGGTATTAAATCAAGTTTCCCAAGATGGATTGCATGCTAACCACATACTATCTAAAAATCTCAAGGGTTGTTTATTGTTTTGCAATTTATGATCGCCTTGTTAGAGAACTGCACATCAGCTTCCCCTGAGTCCAGGAAGAAACAGAGACAAATAGCATGCAAGCTATATTGAGCAATTCATTATATTATATTGTAGAAACCTAAGCACAGTGTGGAGATAACCCTTTTATGCACACTGCCTTATTGAACAGTAATCACTCTGTAATGCTTTAGATATTTAAATCATATTTATAATAACACATATTAATGTAACATCCCTCATAAAGTTTTCAGGGCATTTTATTGTGTATATAAACCATGGAAAAATACAAAATTTAAAAATGCAGATATACCTACCCTGGGGTGTTTGAGGCAACCTAATGAGGAATATATACAAAATCCCAGGCTGACAGTTTAACTATTTAAATAGCATATAGAATAATTCAAGCACATTTTAAGATATTGCTGGTTACAAAGTCATTCTTTATCCAAATATTTGGCCAGGTAGAATTAGGGTTGATTTTCACTTTTACTGTTATGAGTAGGAAGAAAGGGATTAGAACTACTTAGAATATTTTCAAAGTTTAAAAATCAATCATTGACTTCAGCTAATATATTTTGGCAAATTATATAAGAGCATAGGGATTAATTTTAAGTGCATGGAGGCATTTCTCTTAGCATGGCTTGACTGGGTTTGGAATAGCATTTTGTATCTGTGTGGCTGATAGATAATTCATTAAATAGTTACTAAGTAACTTGTTTACCTACAAAGAAACAAAGTGGAGATTGTGGGCATTCATGAGGATATTCTTTTACTTTCCCAGTAATCTACAGGACTTGTAAATTTGACTAATTATTTTTTGTGGAATTTTTTCTTTTTTACCAAACTCAATAGTTAGGAATGTAGTTAATTGTTTTCCATCAACTCAAGGATCAACCTAGATGCTTTCAATGCTACGTGTCCAGTTTTTCTAGATAATATTTAAAGCAGAAATAACATGAGTTCAGAAAGATTCTGTTCTTATTTATAGTTATCTCCTTTCACATGAATAAGACAAATATTTTATTTTCTAAAGTCTGATAGAGAAAAGAAGATGAGGAACACAGAACTTTGACAGTAAGTCAGTAGTTCCCTTGGCTGTTAAATTACCAAGTTTACTTTTTTTTGTTTTTATTGCATGTAGTTTTATTCTACTGTGCACCACATTGGACATCACTTGTTCCAGGTATGGAATATAATAAATGTAGAATACCAACTCCCAACTTTTTCATAGTTGTTTCAGGGTCAAAAACCTTCCTTAACAACATCATCTGGAGCACATTAATACAACTTAGATGATTTTCCACAAAGTGCACTGTATAATGTGAATAAATGGTCTTTTTCATTGAGAAAGAATTAGAACCCAGCAAGAATCTGTTATCAGCATTGGCATCCAATTGTTTAACTATAATGAAAGTGTTCTCAATTGTATCCTTCAGGCTGTTTAGTTATGAGTTCTTATTTTTCAAGAAAAGTGAGGAATCCAAAAGTACATTGACTAAAATTTCCCTTCTATGCTTATGCTGCAGTGCATAGAAGCTTCTTTTATATATAAATAAAAAATAGGGCCATATGGAAATACAACTAATTTCAGGGCCTTAACTGGAAAGCCTGATTCCTTAGAAGAGATGAACTGCTATACTGTTCTTGTTTTGCTATTGCTGTTGTTGATTTTAAACAAACCATATAAATTTTCAACTGACAGTTTGTAGACCAGTGTCAGTCTGCAGAAATTTCCTTTCACTTAGCTGAGAGTGATTTTTAGCAGCAGTCTATAGTTATGAAAAGACTGAAAACCACTGCTCTAGACTATTTCATTCTAATTTTCTTAAGTTTTTTTACACAAGGGGCCGGAGTTATGGCACAGCAGTAGGGTGTTTGCCTTGCATGCAGCTGACCCAGGACAGACTGCTGTTTGATCCCCCCGCATCCCATATTCCAAAAATCGCCAGGAGCGATTTTTGAGCGCATAGCCATGAGTAACCCCTGAGCTTCACCAGGTGTGGCCCAAAATTAAAAAAGTTTCACACAAATCTTTGAATTCAGAACGGAAAACATCAGGGGAAAAGTCAAGTCTTTTTCTAAGTTTTTTAACTAGTTAAAATAGTTTAAAAATTTAAATCTAAAAATAGTATCTATGGAGCCGGAGAGATAGCATGGAGGTAAGGCATATGCCTTGTGTGCAGGTCGGTGGTTCGAATCCCGGCATCCCATATGGTCCCCCGAGCCTACCAGGAGTGATTTCTGAGCATAGAGCCATGAGTAACCCCTGAGCGCTGCCAGGTGACCCACCCAAAAACCTAAACAAATAAATAAATAAATAAATAAATAAATAAATAAATAAAATAGTATTTCAATGTAATAGTTTTAATTAACCTATCCCCATTTTTACACAGTTCTTCAGGA
Organism: Crocidura indochinensis; assembly: GCA_004027635.1. Lineage (NCBI taxonomy): Eukaryota > Metazoa > Chordata > Mammalia > Eulipotyphla > Soricidae > Crocidura > Crocidura indochinensis. Next base: position 4,127 of record PVKC010024761.1, on the reverse strand, counting down.
CCTTATCATGGGGAAGTCCTCCAATAATAATTCCAATACTAATATGTAAGTTAGTGAAAGTCACTGCAGTGGAAACCCATTCACAAAGCACTAGCTTGAGACCACCTTCTATGGGTTCTGGAGGTGCTGAAGGCCTAGAAGAAATTCTTTGTGATAAATTTTAGGAATTCTGGAGCCAATGAAGTGGAGCAAGAGGTAAGGTGTCTGTCTGCCTTGCAAGCGATAAACTAAGACAGACCATGGTTCAATCCCCTAGCATTCCATATGGTCCCAAAAACCAGGGTCAATTCTTGCACATAGCCAGGAATAACACCTGAGAGTCACAGGGCATGGCCAAAAAGCAAAAACAAAAAAAAATTTTTTTTTAGGAATTCTAGCTTTCTGCCAGCATTCCTCTGATTTCTTTTTTTTTTCAGGTTCTTGAAGATAATTTATTCTCATTATTTTGTCAAAAATATGGAACGCTTCGTGAATTTGCATGTCATCCTTGCACTGGGCCATGCTAATCTCTGTATTGTTCCAATTTTAGTGTATGTGCTGCCAAAGCAAGCACTCCTCTGATATCTTTAACTGCCCCAACAACTACTCCAAATATAACAATTGTTCATTGACAACATAACATAGAGACCTCTGATATAGATGGTTTGCTCTGCTTGTGAGAAATATACTTCATTGTAGTTGAGTTTAATAGATTTTCATACAATTATAACTCACAGTTTAGCACTATTTTAATTTCTTCCTGTAACTATTACTGAAGGGTTTTGCATGAGTTAGCCTCCTTCCTTTATGACTTGGCAATTTTCAAACTGCTTTAACCCTATTAGAATGGACTTGTTAATCTTTCTATGAAACCAAGTGGTTTTAATCAAACATGCATTCTCTGTTGTGGCTCAGAGATTTCTCCTACTTTTCTTTACTATATTACAGGGGTCATCACATTCCTCAGCTCCTGATGAAATTCTGAGTTGGAGGATAGTCAGTGTTGCTTTTCATTTTATATGTTAAACTTAATTCTTTCTCATTAGCTCCCTAGAATAATTTGACCAACAATAACTAAAAGTCATATGAATTAAAATATATAAGGAATATTATATAATATATAAAATGTATTATATATAATTATATATAATATATTATATATATTATATATCCTTATATAAAAATATAAGGATTAGACTTTCTTTTACATTTGAGTTCTTAAAATTACCAGCTTTTTAACCTAATTGCTTCACATCTTACATCTTTTTTTTAAGTCATTTGGCTCTACATGACTGCAATAAATCAGGATTATCTTTGATTCTGTGCTCAGGAAACCATTAAACACGCCTGGAATTACACCCAGGTTAGCTGCATGCAAGGCAACTGCTGAACTTTCTCTCCAGGCCCTCACTTCTTAATGTTCTCTTTAAATATGTAAGAGAGTGATGTTAAAGAAAAATAACTAACTCATCTAGTTCTAGTGAGAACTATAATACATGAGATCAGGTAATATATACCTAGTACGAATTGAAATTCAGTAAATACTTAAGAACTGTTAGTAATTTTTATTAATGCCAAGGAAACTTTCAGAAGTGGAAAATAGAATGATATATAACTTAGGAAATTAATATTTGATAGAATATTTGAAAATTAATATATCTATTCAGATATGAAATCTAAAAAAGGTTCAGGTCTGATAACTGCTTTTGAAAAAACAACTCATGGTGCTTTCTAACACTTGGAAATGCTAACCGTTGAATTTTGAATATGATAGTTTTATTGCCACGGTTATAGCATCATTATTTCAAAATGCCATTGGTCCATCTATATACAGGGCAGCTTCATGAATCTTGTATGCTTTTATAAGTCTAAAACTATATTGCAAACATAATGTTATTTTTCTCAAAATATGCTTTGAGTTTAAAATGTGGTACTCATCTTATTAAATGGAGATACTGAGGAAAAATTATTTAAATTGGTTATTAATGATCACTGTTCCAATTAAAATTAGAATGCATATTCTAAAATGTATTTTTTGTTTTCTGTTTGACTTGACAAATATTCCTTCTAAAACTATTTAAATGGGAAATTATACATCTTTTAGAAGTCCTGAAAGATTAGTTTGAGGAGAAAATCGGTAAAACACAAGGTAAAGAATAAAGTAATCAGCATTGGCAAAAGATTAAATGAAATGGGACAAAGGCTGCCAAAACATGCAAAAAAACCTAAAAGATATGGAAAGTAGTTAAACAAAAGATATTAAATATATAAGCAGTAAGAGTAAATACAAAGTGAAAACTGAGTGTGAAATTGAGTCCATTTTTTAAAAATCCCTTTAGTATAAAAGAAATTGGGCTGCCAAGTCATGAATCTTGCCAAAATATATTTTAACTAAAAGCCCATTTTCAAAATGAACATAGATCAGTGTGTCCAGATGACAGGAATCCACAGGTATTAATGTAAATGGCAAATGTACTTTGTAAAGCTTTTTAAGAGCAAGTGTTAGCAAGCTTGTCTAGTCTCAGAGTGTTCTGGAAACTCTTTTTGACTGTTTCCCTTCTCAGTTTTTCTTGGTGATTACTTAGGTAGGTTTATCTATTTGGAGATATCTACTGATTGGCATAATTAAAAAAAATTGGAAGATTTTGGTAATCTAAAGAGCTCACTATTCTAGATATTTAGAAAAACACAACATAAAAATGTTGTTTAATCATAAAATAACTGTATTGGAGTGGAGCAATAGTACACTGGGTACACTTTCTTTGCATGCAGACAAAATGGGTTCAGTTCCCAGCATTCCATATAAGCAATCCTCTATGCCAAGTGTGATCTCTGAGCAAAAAGCCAAGAGTAAGCTTTGATTATCATTGGCTGTGTCCAGAATGAAAAAAGGAGATAGAGGAAGAAAAAGCAAACATAATTTATTAATATAGATTGTTTATAAAACTTAATGTTTTAAATGAGAAATCAACCATGAAGCAATTCCACTGTAATGGCTTTAAAAAGGAATAAAACATTCAGAAATAAACTTAATGTCAAAATTTAAATGCTACCAACGAGAACACTCTTGAAGGTATTTGATATCTTAGCAACAGGAAAGGGACAGCATATCCAAGTATCAAAATATTTCAATTTGTTAAACTGATATATTCTCTACGTCAGTGTTTTTAATGGAATGGGGAATAGAAATATTAATTGCACATATCAGTGAGGTGAGGAAAGCAAGGGAAAAAGAAATAGGTTGATGGAAGTAACACAGACACATAGACAAATATACTAGAGCATATCGTTTGTGCTAAGTGACATCACAGGTTGTATGCGAACCATACCTGTCACTCATTAAAAAATGAGGTATTGGGTGGGAGGAAGGAATGTCAAACCCAAGTTGAGATGCAGATGTTGAAGGCCATGGTCATGTTCGAGTTGGTCATGTGCAGTAATTTTTACATCACTAAAATAATGTGACAACTACGGAATCCCTATTCCTAAATGACAATGAAATTATTTCTTTTTTAATTTTACTTTATTTTATTGAAAACATTACAAAGTCCTTTATCATTGGATTTCAGACATAAAGAAATGACATAAATGAATCAGAGCTAATCCCATCACCAGTGTTGACCAGTGTTGACCCAAGTGCATCACATACCACCCTACTTGCCCCCTTAGTCTGCCAGTACTTCATTTAACATGATTTCTTCCAGTTCCATCCATGTTGCAGCAAATTTCATGACTGCAACATTTCTTACAGCTATGTAAATTCCATTCTCTATATGCACTACATCTTCATGATCCATCCATATGTTGTTGGACATCTTGCTTGATTCCAAGTCTCAGCTATTGTAATGAGTACTGCAATGAATCGTGATGTGCATAAATCCTTTTGGATGAATGTTTTTCTGTCCTAGGAATAGATACCCAAAAGAAGGATTGCTGGGTCATATGGAAGCTCAATTTTGCTTTTACTGAGAACCATTCATACTGTTTTCCATAGGTCTTGGACAAGAAATCTTTCCCACCAGTAGTGAATGAGAGTTTCTTTTTCACCACATGCCCGCCAATCATATTATTCCCAATATTTTTGATATGTGCCATCCTCACTGGTGTAAGATCCAATACCATTATTTGTTTCTAACTCCATCTTGAAA
>PVKC010024760.1:0-16751 GCA_004027635.1 Crocidura indochinensis | reverse complement strand
ACAACTGATACTTAACTCTTCATGTTTTGGTAAAGAGTTCAATTATCAGGGCTATTAGCACAAAGTTACTACTTTCATTGATACTGATATTAAGACAGATTGGAACCCAGTTCTTATAACAACACATTCAGATAACCTTATGAAAATTTTCTCAGAGGGAGACCACGGAGAGAGCTAAAAGGGCAGCAGTTCATGCTTTGAGCTTGAGGTCAAACTCCACCATGGAATGGTCCTTGTGACACCACTGGATTTATCCCTGATGACTTTTCAAGTACTACTAAATCTGAGGGTCAAATACAACTGGGTCAAATCAATTCATCAGGTCAGTAATCTTAGGAATAACTTTGCAAACTTGAGTACTGTGAAGAAGTGTATATTTTCAATATATATAAACTACTATTAAAGAAATCACTATTTTTTCTGATTTAAAAATCAGTGGAAGTAGCAACCAAGAACATTCAGACAAGGTTTTATATGTTGTAGATAAATAGTTAAAAGAAGGGAAAAATCTGTTTTTTCATGATTTGCCCTTATCAACTCTATGTTATCAACTCTAAATATTTGCTCCATCCCTACGCCATTTCTATGCCATTATTCATAGATTCACATTCGTGATCAATGGCTAAGGAGTCAATAGATGAAGAAACAAAGAGAGCTGTAAAGGTAGTTGTATTGAGAGCAAAAAATCCCAATACTGGCCAGTAGTTACAATGATAACATCTATTCATAGAATATATATATATTCACCCTAAATAAAATCGCCCCAGTAATTGTAGGAATAACAGGTTCATCAAATCAAAGTACTTTGAACAGCTCATGTCATGACTGTCAGATGTGTAATTAAGACTTGATAGCTCACACCTTTGCCTCTGTCTCACAATGAATCTGAGTTAGCCAATGTTAACTAATAATAGCTAAGCCTTATTTAGATAAGCTTAATGTGTGCCAGGATCCGTTTCACCAGTGTGCTAATAGGGCACCTCAGAGACTCCAAGAATGTTGGGAAGTTGTTCCTGTCGTTTTTTTCTATTTTTACACAAAGAGAGTCAGCTAAGAAAAGTGATACTACCTATAGAATTAAAAAAAAATCAAACATCATAGTTCCAGTAAAATCAAGTATCCTGCATATGCGTAATATGACTTCTGTTTTTTGTTTTGTTTTGTTTTGGGGTCACACCCAGCAGCACTCAGGAGTTAATACTGGCACTATGCTCAGAAATCGCTCCTGGCAGGCTCGGGAGACCATAGGGGATGCCGACATTCGAACTACCAACCTTCTGCACGCAAGGCAAACGACTTACCTCCGTGCTTTCTCTCCGGTTCCGCATAATATGACTTCTATGTATAAATTCAACTATGAATTGATGAGCAACTCAATCAACAGGAAATGACCCTGCATAGATTTTTCTCCAAAGAAGATATACAAAAAAAAACCTAAAATATTCTAACAAATATTGCCCAATATAACCCATCAGGAATGGAAGCAACTCAATATCTGTAAAAGGATAAACAGGCTATGACCCATCAAGACACTAGAATATTATTCAATCATAAAAATGGTACATGCTGTAACCTGGAATCACCTTGAAAATATTATGTTCAGTGAGAGAAGTAAGTCTGTGTCAAAGGGCCACATATTGAAAAACTCCACCGAGAGAAATTATCTAAAATAGGCCAATCTATAGAGACTGGAATTATATTGCTAATTGCCAGAGAGGGATGAAATAGAATAGATATAAGTATGAATTACAGGTTTCTTTTGGATTATGAACAATGATGAACATATTCAGGAATTAGGTAACGGTGAGAGTGTGTGGCTTGGAAAGCAGCACATGCCAATGAAATAAATTTTGTTGTATCTAGACCTATTAATAAAAGTGGTTTTTAAAAACAATAAGACTGGTCAAGTGGGAGAGGGAGAAGAGTGACTACCTGCCACCAGCTTGATTTCAAAGCTTAGTTTTCTAGCTTATCTGTTTACTAGCTTCCAAGTGTTTAGGAGTGTCTCAGATGCATTTACACAGATATATCTGAAGAGAAAGAGCAGTCTTTCCCCCAAAATCCCATTATCCTTCCACGATTTTATATACTAAAATTAGAATCCAGGCAGCAAGCAGTGGCTAGCTGTTTTTTTTTCTTGGAGAGACAAAGTATTCTATTCAAGAGACAGATATCTGGATGTGTGGGTACAAGGCCCACTACCTTTCTACTCAGACTGCTCAATTCCTCCCTGATTCAGAATCTTAAAAACGTAAGGCCAGTAGTGAAGGTGTACACATAGAAGTTCCATCTCTAGAGTTGAAATCACTTGCCTCAGCACCAATCAAAGCTATAGGCAAGAACAGGTAGTCAAATATGACTGGCAGCTTGGAGGAGTTGATCACATAGGACATTGGATGTCATACTGGACAGAAGTGCATTCTATTTACAGGGCACAAGAGAAGCTGGTGAGAACTCAAATGTACTCAGTTGAAGATTTTATACAGGAGAGCATTATACAGAGTTCTGAGAACCTGACACTCCTTCATTTTATGTTGAGATATGCCAACTGCTAGAGACCAGGGCAACTTCTCTTCAGAATCCATCTCTGGCCTGGTACTCCAGCACCAAATGGATTTTCCAATCCCTCACATGTAGGATGAGGGAGCCAGGATCCTATCAGGACCCAGAGTTGGAATGTAGCTCCCAAGTCATGCAAACGGAAGTTCACAAATCTGAACTGCACTGGGGTTACTTTGAGGAGATGATTTTCCTGGAGTATTCTTCCAGTTTTCTCTCACTTTCCTTGATCTTAAACAGGACACACTTTCCTTTCCAGTCACTGGGAGCTACATCTATCACATCCCCACCACAGATCTGACTATTAAGGGCAGGTTACCTGACTTTGAGCCTGCCCAGTCCATGGGAGCAGGAAGGGGATTTAGGTGCAGGCAAGTGCAGCCTTGGGCTGCTCTTGAGTTTGGGGATCAGGAAGTAGTAGACATTTCTCCCTCTCATTCTTCTTGCTTTATTTAATTTTAATTGCCCATTCTATTCCATCAAATTGGCTCGCCACTGGTCACTGCTGGAGGAGCTTGCTTATGACAGAGATAGCTGCTATTTCTAATAGGAGCCTTTGCTTCAACCCATTTAACTGGCCTCAGAATGACAGCTTCACAATAGCCACCTTTCCTCAAAAGAAAACTATGATTTAGTGGAGAGAGAATATATGCCAACAGTCTGATCTCTCTCAGTTTCCTATGAGTTCCCCTGATACCAATTCCACCACAAAGCCAAAAATGAACCACCATGGAAAAAAAAGAAAGAAACATGCAGATCGGACTAGAGCTTGATTACGGCATGTTTATGATTCAGCTGCATATGGAAACTGGGAAATGGGAAGGAACTACTTCCTACCAACAGTTTATCTCCACAGGAAAGGGGCGATATGTTTTATTCCTTCCTTTCTCAATTACTCTAGAAATGTTTGGGGAGGCCCCCTGGAATTGTGAATGGCCCTGCAAAAGATTATAGGTAAAGTGACCTGACTTATCTAAGACTGCAGCTAAAAGGAGCCTTTAAGATGGCTTCCTGGGGACAGGTGATGTGAGACTCCCAAAACTCTACTGCCAGGACAAACCCTAATCCAATACAGATCAAATATTCCTTGAAAAAGGTCAGCCTTTGGACACATAGGCAGGAACAAATGGAATGTCATGTGAGAAACTGAACAAGGAGAGTAATTGGGATCAAACTTCCATCACAGCTAAAACAGGAGGTGACCCTGTCCATATCTTGAGTCCAAATTTCCAACATTATGTACTGGAGAGACTACCTATGATTTCTTTTGTTCTGTAGCTTCAGTGCTTTTTATAGCAAGCTTTAAATTGAATATGTAGCAACTCACTCCCAATGACTCCTACAGTGAATTGGGGGGTACTCCTATGCTCTGTAAACAGAATGCCTTTCTGTCCAGTGTGACATCCAATGTTCTATGTTATCAACTCCAAAGTGCCAGTCATATTTCGCTGTCTGTTCTTGTCTATGACCATTCCCAATTTTCATGACCATTTCCCATTGTACTCCTAAATAGTTATCTACCTACCTCAACATCCAATGACTGGAATTCAGAAACATCTAGGGATATGGCAGAAACAGGTTTGTTAAGAAAAGCTCAAGGGGCCCGGGGGATAGCATGGAGGTAAGGCGTTTGCCTTTCATGCAAAAAGGTCATCGGTTCGAATCCCAGTGCCCCATATGGTCCCCCGTGCCTGTCAGGAGCAATTTCTGAGCATGAAGCCAGAAGTAACCCCTGAGCACTGCCAGGTGTGACCCAATAAAAACAAAAACAAAAAAAAGAAAAAGAAAAACTCAAAGCAAAGATGAATTTTGAAAATTAGAAAAGAGCTGCATCTCAAGCAATCAGATAAAATGGCACCTCAAAACTAAAGGTCAACCAAACTCTACAATTCTCTGCACCCTATTTAAGAGATTCTTAGGTTAATGAGAGATTACAATAGTTTTTCTTTGTTAACCCACAGTGTTTATATTACACCTAACTCTTAATCTCCTGAATTTTTCTTCCTTTTGTTTGTAAAAATGCAACTTGAGAGTAGATATATGCACTGTATGTTTTAACAAAAGAAGTACTGCAGTAATATTTGCATCCCCAAAGACTTACAAATGCCGTTCATTTGGTGCATTCTGAAGATCTACCAACTAGAGGTAAGTAGCGGGAAGTATCAAGTACCAGAGAGTGTAACATAAATTATATTCTAGAATGCAAAAGAACTAACTACCTGGAGCTCTACATCTTAATTCTTCAGTCTATAATACAGAATTCCAAATTTGATGGCCACAATATTTTCATGTCCAAGGAAGTCAAAACTGAACTAAACATCTCCAGCTTGCCCTGTTTCCTGGTTTCATTTCATAAGCACATATTCATACACCCTGTACTCCATTCATTCATTCATTCACTCATTCATTCATTGATGTTATAAAATTTCTTTCAAGTGAGGTTTTTTACTATGGTAAAATACATATAAATTTTACTATTTCAAATGTACAGGTCAGTGTTACAATACTGGACAACCACCACCATCATCTCCTTCCAGAACATTTCCAGCAATACCCAAAAAAACCCATAACCTTTAGTTTTGACTATCCCCTCACTATCTCCGTCCTGCCTAGCCCATTTTGTGTCCTCTATTTTCTACCTTCTAACACTGAGTCTGAGCATGCTCATTACTCAATATTTTCATTCTTTCTTAACGAAAAACTGAGGAACTTGGGAACTGTAGACCAACAAAGAGACTCACCCTCACCACTCCTGAATCAATTTGTGGTTCAAGCACTGAACCACACCCTGAGACATGGGCCTTTGGGTACTTTCATTGACATGTAAATGTTAGTACAATTAGACAACCCTAGATGTAGAACCCAACATACAGGTAGGCCATATGATCCAATGCATTGGGACTGATTTGTTCTATATAGACACTCAATGAAGTGTCACCTAGAAACATCCAGTTTGTGTAGACAAAAAACTTGATCAGGTTAACTAAAGAGAAGTAGGTATGTATATACAGGAGGTTCATTCCTTTGTTGAGCTAAATTCCTGTTATTATAGTATATGAACAAATAAATCCTATGCTCCCATCCTTGCTTTCTTGTGCTTGGCATAGAAGTGCACACATCACAGTCAGTAATTACTATTGAGTCCATCACATACAAGTGTACTATCCTTGCTCAAGGATGGACCTCACTCTGCTTGCTACAATGAGATGGTCAGGAAGCCCAGTTGGTTCTATGTGCCTTTCATAGGGTGAGGGTTTCCCACATCCCTCTTCATCACAGACTGCAGTGTTCCCCAAGGAATAGATCTTGGTAAAAAGGCCCATCTTGCTGCGGATAGGAAGGTTTACCTGACATCAGGATAAAGAGCAGATGGACTGTTTGTGGAGTGACAGAGATAGAGGCCAAGCTCCAATGTAGACTACCATCTTACTTGTTTTCCTTCTCTAGAAAATCCTGTTCTCTTCTCTTTCTTAAATATTTTGGCACTATTAAAGAAAGTTACCCAGAAATGCCAACCTGGGTAGTATTTCAAAGAATTCTGACATCCAACTGTCTCAACAACACATATGATTCCTCCCATTCATGGATCTTTACAGGAAGAATTTAGGTCTACTTTGTTCAGAAGATCAAATTCCTTGGTCTTCCTGGGAAAAAGCAAGAGCTTAATACAGATCTCTGATTCTCTCAACACCCTCAGAAATAAATGTACACTATCATGCAACAGCCTAAGATAATATATCTTGTCACTAAAAATGGTACCAATCCATTCTTTGAGCTTTTATTAGCACTACCTGGCATTTATTGCAAGAGAAATCTTCATGTGCATAATCCCCAACTTTGCCATTACAAAGAACTTGAGCTCTCTGATGAACTGTTAGGGCAGTACTTCCCATTTTGCAGAGAGAACAACTTAGGACAAATTCAGTGTTGTTTTGTGCCATACAAATATAGATGGCATACTCACTATGGGAATCAACCAGAACAACCCACCCTCTATGGTGCCAATATCTCAAATGTGCCGAAATTGCTTTCCTGATCCATAACACTACCTTTCCTTCTTTTTCCTTCTCTGACCTAAACAGGAATAAATAAACCAGCCCCCCCCAAAAAAATAAGTCACTCTTCTGTATTGATTGTTTCCTACTAATTACACTTTATTTAATTAAAGGTAAAAGCCAATGAAAAAAAGCAAAGAAACTCACTAAATTGACAGCTGCAAAACGTGAAGCCACTCTTTTTGGAGGCACAAATAACCCTTGAAGGTAAAACCATGAGTTTACCTACATTGGTCTCCACTTGTCCTGGAATGAACAGTTCTGGAGTAGGAGGAGGCAAAGGGGTGCCACCTAAATAATCTTGTTAATCCTCGATGCCAAAAAGGGTGCTAATTAGTGCCAATTAAGAGTCTTCTTTTTGTGTGCTGTGTGCTTTTTCTGTCTGTGGAACATCTGTCCATAGGCATTGAACACAAACTCTCACAAACTCTCATTTCACCAAGGCCAAAAATATCTGATGGTAATTCTCTTCTGTCATGATTTTCAGCTCTGAAGAAGTTTACTAAATTTCTATGCACTCTCCTCATCTTTACCTTATTTTCACAGAGACATGTCTTTGTGGGGTCCCAGGCATGTTGATTGAGATGTGGCAAAGACAAAATCAGAGAAGTGCCCCCTCCTTTCTATCAACCCTATGTTCTGCCCTCTGTGCCATTTGTTTTAATTGAAGGTATTGTTACCTAGATAAATGGTCTCTGTTTGGCCCTCTTCTTTGGAAAGTCCTGGTGGGGCAAAGGCCAGTGGAAAAGAGTATATTTTGAATTGAACCAATTCTGTGGCTTCAGTGTATCCATCAAAGCATCTGCATCATTAGCGTTTGGAGATGCAAATGAAGCTATTCCCAGTACTTCTTTCTCCCCATATAAAGTTCTCTTTCAATCAGTGTTGGGACAGGCTAAGACCCTTGAAACTGAAAGCTTGTTTTATTCTGTATGGCCACAAGAGGACTTTCATTCATTCCAGGATAGCTTTCTAATGGCATATGATCATGGACAGTATCTAGGCTATTTCTTCCTGGTGCAAAGCATGTGCTGCCTTTTATAATCCACCAGAGACTAGGAAGGCTGTTCATTTTATGGGGCAAAGATTCCTTTCATTTGGGTGTTTCTCTGGATTCCATTATTAAGTCTTTGTCCTTTTATTTCAAAGTAAACAAGCATATACATTGATCTTTTGAAGACTATCAAATTTTACTATAAAATATATTATTCCCATATCTTTTTTCTTCAGTGCCTTAATAATGTTATTTCACATTATTCAATTTGTGACCTGCCTAGTGCAGTGAAATGTCATGAACTTTCTCTGAGTGAGTTAGAGTTTTCCAAGAAGCAGACAAATAAATTTATTAAAAACAAGATGGAGTTCTGGCTCCTAACACTTTATAAATTGCTCAATTTTAAATGTCTAAACTGGGCACAGTTAAAATACAAGGGCACATTTCATTAGCATTTATGCATTTTTTCAGGCGACTTTTCCCAATGTTTCACTCATCATCGGATGAAAGAGAGCTTGTCAGAAAAAATTACAGTTAATGATAGTTAATGGTGGCTAAATTCAATGGACTTGTTTCTATTTGGTTTTACTCTTGCTGAAAATAATGAAAGTATTACATGAACAACCCTTATGATACTTATGAAAATTGCGTCCAGTTCCAATGGTAGGTAACATAAAGCTTTATCTGATTTATAAAACAATCTATGTAAATCTACTTTTATGCTTTATTTGATTCTAGCCATTAGACTGAGCTAGCAGGTGATGCTAAGAGATGCCTCAGAGCACCATTTAATATGCTATGCAAAATTAATCTGCATAAATCTATAACTGTTCCTGGGATACAAGAATGAATTTTTGTAAAAAAAAATCCTTCTTGATGTTGTGTTTATAGAGGGGGGGTGGGTAAATCATTGGGCTTTGCCTCTAAAAGTAATGCCTCCCCACAGGAGGTAATAAGCAAGCTTCATATTAATAACGTCATCAACAAGAGTCCTACTTCTCAACTGTGTAATCAGAAATTATAAAAGCAGAGTGGATTTTTGTATATGTGACTGATATAATGTCATTGAGTTTCATCCCAGCCCATTATAGTCAGATTGGACATCCTTTTGAATATCTTCATCAGTTCCCTAGTTGAAGTAAATCCCTTATGGGCTTTCAAAGGAGGTCAACTGATGGAAGACACTCAGTGCTCTGTTGGCATTACAGAGCCTTCTTGATCACCAACTAAATGAGGTCCTGTTCAGAGTACACATCATCTTCATAACAGACACAGTGCAACCACAGGAGAACGAAGTGAGCACTTTATCCTTTGTTATTTACTTCTCTCTGATGCTTATAAATCACAATGAGAAAAAGCAAACAAAGAATCATCTACCCCAGGCCAGCTTCTCTAGGTTTGTTAGGCTGGTAAATCTTATGGCAAAGAAAAAGGTCTTAAGTCTTTGAAGAACAAAATTTCCACTTCACTATGCAGGTAAAATATAAATTCTGATTCTGGCTTGCATTGTCTTGTGTATAATCCACATAATCCTTATCCCCAACCCAGATATTTTCTTTGCCCTGAGCAGAAAACAAAGAAAGACTCAGCTCATCGTTCAGTGCATTCCTCTGGTATGAAATTATATGAGTTGTACAAATTAAGCTGGCCAACTACAACTTGATTGGCTACTTTCTCAAAGAAGTTTACTGATATGTCTTTAAAAGTCCTTGGGTAAAAGTAACATGCAACCATTTGGTTGATGTTTCAACATGAGATGATAAAAATGTAGTCAATATTAACCAACCCACCATATTGTAAAAAAGACATTGACATAAACAATGTATAGTCTTGTCAACTGTATTCTACTACCAGTCCTTTGGCATTTTAGGCTTTCATTTTTGTTATTTTTGTGTAATACTCTTCTTTAAATAGATTACTTAATTTAACTCTTCAATGTTTACTGAGAACAATGGTATTTTCAGAAATGTGACTTGAATACACATACATTAATCAGAAAGTGATAATGATGAATGAGAAAAATATTTTGATAAAATAGTCAATATGCAAAATGTATTCTAATATTCATGTGCTACCCATATGATAAAGTAGTTATTATATTTCAAATTGCAATAGCTGAACCCCTTTCTCTTTACTAACACTGAGATTAGTTGGAAAATTTTACATAGAGTAATATATTATGTGAAGAAAGAAAAAGTCAACTAATCAGAGCTCTTTGCTATCGATTAATATTTTGGTTGCTTTCATATCTAGTCAATTAAATATCTTCTATCAAGTTATGGATAATATAAACAAGAGAAGACATCATGAAATTGTTATTAATTTCTTGTATGTCAAATTCATTACTGTAAAATATGTTCATACCAAAAGGTTAAGTCAAAAAGGTAATTTAGAATTGATAATTACATGAGATATTTATATATAGAAACATCTTTTTTCAGTGAGATCAGAAATCTAGAAATTCCAGTTTATATCAATTTATCTACATAGTGTATGTTCCTCATAATAAGAGATCTATTTTCAATAAAGAACTTATGTAGAAGTGCAAAGAAACTTGGCTTTGTTTAAAATCTGATTTGACTGTTTAAGAGGGACCAAATCAGTTCTGTGCCTGTGGTGCTAAGAAGCACACAAAAAAAAAAAACCGAGAGGAATTCTTTGCTTTCAATTCAAGATAATATGCATGAAACCTCCCTTCCAAATAAAAAAATAAATGCATATATGTTTGTAATGTGTGTATATTTATTCTTGTGTGTTTTTTGGTTTAATGTTATGCAAGTTTGTATGCCAAAAACACATTCTACAAAAGGCCTGTGGTAGGAAGTGGGGGTTGTTTGGGTATACCCCAGTTCTTACAACTGGGAAAAGAAGTTAGAAGTTGACAATACTCATGCTTATGTTTGAAGGTTGACTTAATCATCACAGTTGCAATAATCCCAGGATACATAATGTTCTCAAAATTCAATGGTATAATGATCACTCTCAAAAACATCTAATTCAGAACATTTTTAAGTGGATGTAGTCTTATTTATTAAGATTGATTCTATGGTCTTGCCATTAGCATCCTATCATTGAAAACTTGTTTGAGGTATAGTCTTTGAGTACGCTGCCTATGTTTTCCCCAGTGAATTTATGGATTCAGGTCTAATCTCAAGGTATTTGATCCACTTTAAATGACTTTTGTGTAAGATATGAGACATGAATTAATCTTCAATTTCTTACAGTGGTTCTCCAATTATCCAACACCATTTGTTGAAAAGGCTGTATTACACTTCAAATTCTGGCCTCCTTTGTCAAAGATTAACTGACCATATACCTGGGAGTTAGTCATTGGATATTCTATTCTGACCCATTTTTCTAAAAGTCTGTATTTGTTTCAATACCATGCTGGTTTAGTAATTATGGTTTTGTAGCAGAGCTTCAAGTTAGGTAATAATCAAACTAAAAAGTTTCTATGTGCCAATAGAAAATGAGGTTAAAATTATAAGACAGCTAACTAAGTGGGAGAAAATATTTGCACTCAACACCTTAGCTAATGTTTGATACCTAGGATTTACAAAGTACTCACAAAAGATAAATCCACAAAAAATTTAAAATCCCACCAAAAGAAACATTTCTGGAGACCAAAAGATTGAGTAAAATAAAACAGAAGAAGAATAAATACAGAATGATACCATGTACATGTGGTATTTAGAATTACTGCATGAAGAAATGCAATAATTTAGATGGGATTGTCTCGAACACACTTGGTACCAGATTATAGCAAGAAAAAATATTGAGTGAAGGAGGAGACACACAAATATGAAAGGATGAGGGACAGGGACCAATCAATCTCAGGTTCTTTGGTGGTGCTCAAAAAGATCAGAAATAATATCCAAGCAAAAGTTGACAACAATGAAGAAAACCCCAAACTTTAAAAATCAAACATTAAAATGTGTCTGTTATACTGGCAGGCTGGGGGGCAGGGTGGTGGTGGCATAGGATGTACTCTGGTAACATTGTGGGAGGGAGGTATACAGTGGTGGTGGGATTGGCCCTGAAACATATGCCTGAAACCCAACTATGAAAGACTATGTAAATCACAAAGGCTTCTAAAGATTGAAAAATATATCTGTGTATAGGTCCTTCACATCTTTAGTCAACTTGACTCCAAGATATGAATTTGTGTGACATTAATGTGAATGGGGTTTTTCTTAACGTCCATCTCTTCACTATCATTATTGGTGTATAAAAAGGCCATTGATTTCTGTGTGTTAATTTTGTAGCCTGCCACCTTGCTATATGCATCTATTGTTTCTAGAAGCTTTTTGTAGAGTCTTTAGGGTTTTCTAAGTAGAGTATCATGTCATCTGCAAAGAGTGAGAGCTTGACTTCTTCCTTTCCTATCTGGATTCCCTTGATATCTTTTTCTTTCCTAATTGCTATAGCAAGGTCTTCCAGTACTTTGTTGAATAGGAGTGGTGAGAGAGGACAGCCTTGTCTTGTACCAGAATTTAGAGGAAAGAATTTTAGTTTTTTTTTCCATTGAGGATAATGTTCACTTTTGGTTTGTGGTAGATGGCTTTAACTATATTGAGGATGGTTCGTTTTAAGAATGGCTGTTGGACCTTATCAAACACTTTCTATGCATCTTTTGATATGATCATGTGATTTTTTTGGTTTTTATTGTTGTTGACATTGTGTATTATGTTGACAGATTTATGGTTGTTAAACCATCTTTGCATTCCTGGGATGAAGCATACTTGATCACAGTAAATGACCTACTTGATGAGGTACCTACTTGATGATGGATCCTATTTGCCAGAATTTTGTTGAGGATCTTTGCACTGGTGTTCATCAGGGATATTGGTCTGTAATTTTCTTTTTTGGCAGCATCTCTGTCTGGTTTTGGTATCAAGGTGATGTTAGCTTCATAAAAGCTATTTGGAAGTGTTCTCATTTGTTCAGTTTCATGAAAGAGCCTGGCCAGGATTGGTAGTAGTTTTTCTTGAAACGTTTGAAAGAATTCATTAGTGAATCCATCTGGGCCTGGGCTTTTGTTTTTGGGCAGACATTTGATTACAGTTTTAGTTTCCTCAATAGTAATGAGGGTGTTTAGATATGCTATGTCCTCCTTATTCAACTGTGGAAGATTATAAGATACTAAGAATTTATCCATTTCTTCCAGGTTCTCATGTTTAGTGGCATAGAGTTTCTCAAAATAGTCTCTGATTAGTCTTTGAATCTCTGCAATATCTATAGTGATCTCCCCATTTTCATTTCTAATATGGGTTACCAAGTTTCTCTCTATAAATTACTTTGTGAGTTTTGCCAGCGGTCTATCAATCTTGTTTATTTTTTCAAAGAACCAATTTCTGCTTTTGATGATCTTTCAGATTGTCTTATGGGTTTCTGCATTTCAAAGGAAATAGTGCATAGAATATTAGAGCCACCCACTGAATGAGAGAAATTATGCACCCAATAACCATCAGATAAGGGATAATTTCCAAAATATACAAAGCACTGACAGAACTTTACAAGAAAATATTTTAACCACATCAAAAAAATGGAAAGAAAAAATGAACAGACATTTTGTCAAAGAGGAAATACAAATGGCCGAAAGTCACATGAAAAAATGGTCTACATCACTAATCATCAGGGAAATGCAAATCAAAACAACAATAAGGTAATCATCTCACACCATCAAGACTGGCACATATCACAAACAACAAGAACGATCGGTGCTGGAGGATGCCGTCTTGTCTAGCCTTTATGGAAAACAATATGGAGATTCCTCAAAAAACTAGAAATTGAGTTCCCATATAATTCAGCTATACCACACCTAGTGATATACCCTACAAACACAAAAATACAATTCAAAAATCCCTTCTTCACACCTATATACATTGCAGCACTATTTACAATAGCCAGACTCTGGAAACAACCAAGATGCCCTTCAACAGATGAATGGCTAAAGAAACTGTGATATATATACACAATGGAATGTTATGCAGCCGTCAGGAGATGAAGTTATGAAATTTTCCTATACATGGATGCACATAGAATCTAGTATTTTGAATGAAATAAGTCAGAGGGAGAGAGATTGACACAGAATAATATCACTCATCTATGGGTTTTAAGAAAAATAAAGATATTTTTGTAATAATTTTCAGAAACAATAAAGATGAGAACTTGAAGATCCAGGTCATTATAGAAAGCTCACCACAAAGAGTGGTGAGTACAGTTAGAAAAATATGTGAATAAATGAGGGCTGTAGAAAGCCTGTCTCAAATACATATGAGGTTAGGAAGGTGGGAAATTTGGGGCATTGGTGATGGGAATGTTGCACTGATGAAGGGGGGTTTTCTTTATATGACTGAAACCCAACTACAATCATGTTTGCAATCAAATTGTATAAAGACATATAAAATATATATCTAATAAAATACTCTTTTGGGGACACAACAGGTGAGATTCAGGGGTTACTCCTGGCTATGCGCTCAGAAATCGCTCTTGGCTTGAGGGACCATATGGGACCTGGTGGATCAAACTGCGGTCCATCCTAGGCTAATGCTTGTGCCACCGCTCCAGCTATAAAATACTCTTTAGCACACCTAGCCCCTGGTTTTATAGAATATGGCAGTAAATCATCTCCCAAGAATGTGTCAATGAGAATGCAGCATTTCTTTCTCAATGTAGCTAGTTTTCCCCCTTGACAGTGAGAGATGATGTGACAGTCCTAGTGCGATGCTCAGGAGATAATTTACAGCTGCAAGTAGTGCGGGTTGTGTGTCTGTGTGTGTTTTGGTGGGGGGGACAGACAAAAGGCTCCACACAAAGGAAATCTCCTGGGTGAAAGTTGATGAGATTGCAGAACACTCTCTAGATTATCTATGTTATCAAGACAAAATAAAGGTTTCCAAGTAGAAATAATAATTTCA
Organism: Crocidura indochinensis; assembly: GCA_004027635.1. Classification (NCBI taxonomy): domain Eukaryota; kingdom Metazoa; phylum Chordata; class Mammalia; order Eulipotyphla; family Soricidae; genus Crocidura; species Crocidura indochinensis. The sequence continues at coordinate 2,223 of PVKC010024760.1, read as the reverse complement.
TTAAGCTTCCTGAAAGGAACATTTGATTGAAAATGTACTTTGAGATCTAGTGGGACAAAAACAGGCAAGGTGGAGTGAAGGTGATGAGATAAAATATAATGAGTGTTGCCACTTCAGGTCTAGATCAGAACTGAGACTTCACATGCACCAAGGGCAATGGAACGGTGTAGTTTTTGAGATTCTGTGCAACCCAGGTGAATCCAGACACTTGGCTAGCTATTCTGAGGAAAAGTCAATGAGCAAATAGGTTTGGGAAATGCTTTACATTCTAAGCCCCTCCTATAGAAACACAATGAACTTTAGATTATTACAAGCTCAACAAGTTCCTCCCATGAAAAGACTTGTTTGGATATTTAATCTGGTTCCCAATTATACCCACTCCTAAAGGTACTGTTTCCCTCAAAACACTGGATATTCAGGGCCGGGTGGTGGCGCTGGAGGTAAGGTGCCTGCCTTGCCTGCGCTAGCCTAGGACAGACTGCGGTTCGACCCCCCGGTTTCCCATATGGTCCCCCAAGCCAGGAGCGACTTCTGAGCGCATAGCCAGGGTTAACCCCTGAGAGTCACCGGGTGTGGCCCAAAAACCAAAAAAACAAAACAAAACAAAACAAAACAAAACAAAAAACAAAACAACAACAAAAAACAACACTGGATATTCCATTTCAAGAAATGGATCTGTTGGAATTTCAAGAAAGCACAGAGGAAATGGAATCTAGATATGACATATCTAAAATAAAGTAACTGTTCCTCAGAGAGCCAATTAATTGACAGAAATTTGTCAATTTATATACCTATCTACATGTATTCTTTTTGCATAGCATAAATAAAATCAGAGTGCCTCCAGCTTCCCTATAAAAGTTGTTTGATAGCAAAAGAGAGTTTGAAAAGGCACAAGAAAGACCTGCATTTTGATTAGAAGATGAGAGTCAATATACTAAAGTTATTGAAATAATTACACAGCTCCACATTGATAATTTTCCTGCCGTCAACCTGCTGCCTGGCACAATAGAACAGAGAAAAGGCTCTTTCCTTTTTAAAGTTGAGCAGCTCAATGGGTTCTCGGAAATTAGCAGAGACAAATCCATTTGAAAACAAGCCTTAAATTAGTGTTCGCTAAAGAGATCTGGCATTAGCTATGTGTATGCAGCTCAGAAAAAAACCTTTGGAAAACTGCTCCAGCTGAATTTTATATGGAAGTTCAAAATTATGTTTAATCCAATGATTGGGGTGAAGAAAACTTTATATGCTTGCATTTATTTGAAGATTGTTGGTGGGGAAATTCCCCAGGAAAAATGAGAAGAATGGAGCCCACATAACACCAGTCTCAGCATTGCTGCAAACATTCTAGCCTGATTTGCAGCAGCCCTCTCTCTAATAGACAAAAATCTTCTATGTAGGGGGTGTAAGCAGCGAAGGCATCGAGCACCTTCATTTCAAACATGCTGGTGAAAAGTGGGAGGTGTGTGTCTTTTGTTCGAGATTTGCTGAGGGGCCTGGGCAGCCAGGTTTCAACCAATGGGGCATAGCTCTGACCTGGCTCTCTCCACTGTGGCATTTTGCTATTCAAAATGCTGATTGCAGGTAACCTTTGCACACAGTCTGCCAGAGCTCTTTCGAAAATTCACATTGTTCAAGGCAGGATGCAGTGCCACGTGCCTCGCTGGATATTGCACTTGGGCTGTGGCTATTCTGCACACCTAAGATTACTTTCCATTCCCAATGTTACTCCTGAAAACTGCTCCCATTTTGTGGCTAATTTATTGTTAAATTTTCAGCTCGTGGAAAGAAGGAATTGAAGGATTAGTTTCTCAAGAGAACAGGAACAAGCGTGCATTTGATTGACTGCTTCCAAAACACAACATTTTACTAATTATGAAGGAGCATTATAAAACTACCTCCAAAGGCAGTCTGTCTATGGTCTGCTCTACTTGTTTTAGCACAACCTGCTGGGCTACAAATAATATTAATGATGAACCAACTCTAAAAACCATATAAACCAAAGACCCCAATTTTTTTTTAATAAAGGGCATTTTTTCTTTTTTCTTTTTTTGTACTAGACAAATCAGCATCACTTTGCACAATAGAGGTATGTAGGGAAAGTGCATATAAATTGTTGTTTTGAAAATCAACCCATATTGTAAATGCATGTGATGAGCTTAGTATTTAGAGGAAACCTGCAGTGAATCATTTTCAAAGTGAAGGATTCCTTTCTAAGGTGAAAAA
>PVKC010024759.1:0-17198 GCA_004027635.1 Crocidura indochinensis | reverse complement strand
AATTGTGATTGGATATGTTTTCAATCCTGCTTTGTAACCCCTCCCCTGTTAGCAGAGCATAAAAACCCTGCTCTCCCCTCAATAAAGGCTTTTGATTGGCAACCGTCATCCTGAGTCCACGCTACTAACTTCTGCAGCTTGATTTTCTAGGTGATCACAAAAGAGCTTGACACTTGTGAATTATTTGTGATTGCTTCCCGTTCCCTGTCCCGGTTGAGAGAAACTGCTGGCCGGAATTCTCTCCCTCATGGGGCAGGGGCAGAGGCAATTACATTTGACTTGTATTGTTTTCTTTGTCATAACTGCATGAATAGGACACACTGACAAATGTCTTTTCCTGGTCAGACTGCTCTTTGAATTCTAACTGCTTTTTGAATGCAAATCTTATCTAGCACATGTAGGCAATGGATCCATCTAAGAACAGGGTTTGGTCAAGGTATAGTCCAATGTTAGACATTGTGCCAATGTTCCCAAACCACTTGGCAGATGAACAGCCCATAGAACAACTATTCCAGGAGACCCCAATAGAGTCATAAAAAATCTGGAGATTCTCCTTGAAGTAAAAGTCTCTGAGGCACAACACTCTAGAGATAGGGAAGAACATCAGAAAGAGATTATGGCATTCCCACCCACCCACCCATCATCAGAGGTCACTCAAAAGCTTGACTCTAAACATCACTCCTCCCTCACAGAGAGCTCTGGTCAAGAGAGATACTTTTATGAACCCTTGTGTCATTCCCAAACATTCCCACTATCCAATGTTTATGTTAAACTTTTTCCTGGCATCGCACATCTCTGGTTACCCATCTCTGGTGTCCTGGGAGCTACAACCCTGCTTGTATCCCAGTTCCTCTTTTCTATATAAGCATTGTTAGAATGGAATAATGTCTCATAGTGCCTCTAGCCATCAGCCTGAAACCTGTTTTTTCCATTAATCAGCCTGAGGAATATCCTCCATCCCAGATGCACCAGGAGGAAGAAAATTGATCCTTCCCAATACACTGTGTAGGCACAGTCCAAGAATCATTAAAATGAAATATCTTAAGAAACAGAAATTGGGACAAAATGCCTGATGAATTTCAACCTGGATATTTTAACTCAATTATTTGCAATTGATAATGTATTACAATTCTTCTCACTGATGCATGAGTATTACAGCTAAAGGAATCTTTTATTATAGCCTTGCTCTAAAACTTTTACTAGTCCTTCACTATGTTTAATTTAAAATTAAAGTTTGGGTTTCCTCCATGTTCTAGCACCAACTGGACTTACTAATTATTTTATATAACTTTATTATATCCTAGGTTTGGGTCAGAGTATTACTAATCCAGGGTCACCATCCTGTGTTTTGCCTTTGATTGAATCATGTTCTTCCCATGAGAACACTGCTGTCAATTCTGAATCTGCACACTTCTAAGTCTTGCCTATCCATCAAGACCCAAAAAAAGACCAAAAAAGGCCTTCTGTGAACTTTATCTTCTACCTTGAAATATAGTTTTTGGTGAACATCCGTGATTCACCTGACCAGATCTTTTACATGTACATCCATCTATCTTGGTATAATAGTTGCCCTGTCCCAGTAGCCTTTCTAAGAAAAGTTCAACAGGTATTTTTTGGATGAGTGACTATATTCCTTTTGTGATTCTTACAAAATATTTCATATTATGATTTATTTTCTATTTGGGGGGAGGGGGGTTGTCATACCTGGTGGCACTCAGGGGTTACTCCTGGATCTGCGCTCAAGAATTGCTCCTGGCAGGTTCAGAGGACCATATGAGATGTCAGGAATTGAACCTGAGTTCCTCCCAGGTTGACCACATGTAAGGCAAATGCCTACCCTGTGCTCTCTCTCTGGCCCCCTTATCTTTTTAGTCCATAGTATGCTAGCCAGACATTTGTAAGAACTCAAAAATTCTTGCTCAATTAATAATAAAATGTTTACATTGTGGAAAAATACTATTTGTGGTTTTATATATACCTATAAATAGAATAGAGTTACCTAATGCCTATAAATATCTATATTTCTATATTATTAATATTAAATTTATCTTGGAATTACATTTTAACCCATTCACCAAAAGCTACATAAATTGAGTATTTAATAAAAGTATTTATTTGGGAAAACTTTTTAAATAATAAATTCAAAAGTATATCAAAAGTCAGGATAAAGGGGGCTGGAGAGATAGCATGGAGATAAGGTGTTTGCCTTGCATGCAGAAGGTCAGTGATTCAAATCCCAGCATCCCATATGATCCCCTGAGCCTGCCAGGAGCGATTTCTGAGTGGAGAGCCAGGAGTAAGCCCTGAGAGCTGCCGAATGTGACCCAAAAACTAAAAAAATAAATAAATAAATAAATAAAAGTCAGGATAAAAGCAAAGGTATACTTTTTATCAACAAAACATAATCTATGTTCATAAATTTAAGAATGCATAGCTTAGGGACAGAGAACAAATTTAGGTAACATGATTCAATCCCCTGTACCATATGTTCCCCAAAGCATCACCAGCTACACCAGGTAAAGCACTATAAGCCTCTAAGCATCAAAGGCATTCTCAGGCTTTTACATTGAACTGCTGACTTAATTGTGCAAGTACTATAGGAATGGCCTCTAGGCCTCATGCACAGGACTTAGGAACATCCCCTCCCCGCCAAGTATTGCTCATTAGTACTATATGATACCTGACCATTGTATGTAAACTGCTACTTTTTCCCTTTATCCGGTCCACCAGTTTTGTCAAAAACAAGTTGAAGTAGGCAATTGCCAGATACAGGTTCATCAGCGATCTCCAGGGAAGTTCCTCAATATATATTTGATGTAACTTCTTTTTCTTAATATAATTAATTACTAAAGGACTCAAACTATAAAACAGGAACTTTTGTGCTGCTTTTCTAACATCAGATCTTTTATTTCTAGAGGGACAAAAGAAGTGTTGAGATTACATACACTTGAAAATATTTAATAAAGAAAAATTATTTTAATTGAATGCATCAAGATATCACTCACCTTCCCTGTATGAAAATATTTCTAACTTATGTATTGCTTTAGTGCTCAAAATATGAACTAGGGCAGGAAAGAAGGCATAAGTATTACATTCGTGACAAAGACCACTATTTCTTTTAACTCTCCTTGATCTCAGTTTCACTCAACACATTTTATTCCCACAGTCAAAATATAGGACTCTGGGATAAGACAACTAAATTACAATCTGTCCATATTCATTACTATGCATTATTCAATACTAAATGAAAAAAATAGCTCACATATTTTCTGTATACCTTCAGAAGTGAAAAATGAAGTGATCTTCTATTAGCAAAATATAGAGTAAATAAAAATGATAGTGAAATAGCTTTACAAATGAGGAAATGTAACAGTAAAGGGGGATGCTTAGATCTCTTCCTTAAACATAGGGAAGGCAAAAAAGAAAATAAATCAAGGGAGGTTAAGAAGAGAAAGGGAGGTAATGGGCGAACAGGGGTCAGGGCTTCAGGGTTGGAGATATGGGAAATTAGTAAAGCTATAAATTCAAAAGACAGATTCAACAACACTAAAAAAATAAATTTTAAGTCACCTGAGTTCTAAAACACAACCACTGAACTCTATAATGTGCCTGTCAAAGTGACATGTAGGGATTGGGGCAAGGTGAGGGAACAGAATACAGTGGAGAAAGTTGACAGTAATAGTAGGATTGACTTTAAAATAGTATCTGCCTAAAATTCAGCTATCAGTGCTTTGCAAGTCATCACTCATCAATTAAATTTTAAAAAAAGCATTTTTAAAAATGAAGGAATAATCAAATGGAATGTAAAAACAATCAAAAAGTAAAAGTTGTCCCACTAACATCTGGTTGATACAAATTAAGATCAAATCACTAAACCAATAAAGATCTAACACTCATTACAGAATAAAGCTGTTATATTAAAATGACTAAGAATCATAAATGTAGCAATTAAAATAGAAGCTAAGCATTTTACTATGGCAAGTTTGACCATTTGAGTTTTATAAACAAGAAAACTGGGTCCAATCAATAAATAAATTTATTCATCAACTGAAGCTTTCCAACCATCCTAAGATAGTGCTATCATGTGTTGGTCAATTTTATTGTATAGAATATTATCCTCTTCACTTACATTAATAAAACTTATCAGAGTCTTTACTACTTTTGCTTTGTTCTTCACTGGGATCTTTCACTAGGATGCTAGCTTCCTAAGGGCAGTAATCTTTTTTTATCTAATCTGACTGTCCCTAATACAAAAATTAATGCTCAAACTTCAAAACCATCAAGGAAATATGTTCAATAAATCAGTTAAATTTATATTACCTTTCATGCTCCATCATTTCATATATATTTGGATTTCTGGAAAGAAATTCCCTTAGTGTTTCTCTTTTCTTCTTTCTTTTTCTTGTAATCAGATCTGCCTTGATGAGAGATTTTAAAAAGTTACAAATTGAACTCTGAACACAAAACAATAATTTACAAATACCCAACTCTTATCTCTAGCCATTGAAAAGCATTGTATTATCCTTTCAATTAAAATTACTATCCAAAGTACTCTATAGAAAAATGAAATGTGACTATAAGAACACTTAATTATAACTTACAAAATTGAATGATTTATATAATTATACGTTTTTGCTTATTTCCTTCTTTTCATATTAAATAAATTATAATAAGGAGAGAACTCTATACATATAGATTTCATCATTTCTTATATTATAATTCAAAATTCATATGGCACTTACTCTTCCAATTTCCATTATTACAGCTTTATACTTCTTCCCAAGTTTCTGCCCCTTTTTACCCATATTGTCTTTATTTCTGGTTCTTCTCATTCCAGTTAAGGATTCATGCCTCCTAATATAAAATGATGAAGTCAGTTAAAGGGTTTGTACAAATTTGCATGAATACCCCAAAGTAGTAAATCCTTAATGAAAGTTGTCAGTGAAGTTATATGAAAACATCTAAAATTATGTCCCCTGCAATTAGGAATTAGACTATAGCATTTCTGTTCATTAAGAAATAACTGGTCCTGTGGCCAGAGCAGTGGCACAAGCGGTAAGGCCTTGTGCCCACTAGAGTAGGACAGACCACAGTTAGAATCCCCGGAGTTCCCCAAACCAGGAGTGAGTTCTGAACGCATAGCCAGGAGTAACCTCTGAGCATCACCTGCTGTGGCCCAAAAATAACAACAAAAGAAATAACTGGTTTGGGGGCTGGAGCAGTAGCACAGCTGTAGAGCGTCTGCCTTGCATATGCTAACCTAGGACAGACTGTGGTTTGATCCCTGGCATCCCATTAGGTCCCCCAATCCTGGAGATATTTCTGAGTGCATAACCTGGAATAACCCCTGAGCATCACTGGGTGTGGCCCAAGAACCAAAAAAATAAAAAAAAAAAATAACTGGTCTCTTGCAGCTGGAGCGGTGGCACAAGCAGTAAGGCATCTGTCTTGCCCACACTAGCCTAGGTTAGACCACAGTATGGTCCCCCGGGATCCCATATGGTCCTTCAAGCAAGGAACAATTTCTGAGCACATAGTCAGAATTAACCCCTGAGTGTCACCAAGTGTGGCTCCCCCCAAAATAATTGGTCTCTCAAAATAAAATGTAAATCATGCCCTAACAAATGATGAAAGCTGATGTATCACATATGGATACTAAAACTGGAATAAAACTGACACCATAAAAAAACTGACAACATATTAATGCTTCTCTTAAAATTAAGATGATTATTTAAAAGTGATCCTAGACACTATGTTGACTCCAGTCATATGCAAGTCTCCCACCTCTATCACTACCTAAATATCAACAAGAGTTACAAATTTAAAACATTTTAGAGGATAACACAACTTTCCCTTTGCCTCAAATATCCTGCAAAGCTTCTTACTATTATTTATTAAATGTTACATGATCTATGATAATAATGACTCTTTTTTCAACTACTGTAAATTTCCCCAATATCTGTCTTCTACTAAAACAACTTATGACATATTTTTCCTGAAATGTATATATTTCATAAAATTACTGTTTTGTTGTTAAGTCCTTCAAACTAAAGAAGAACCCCAATACAGCACTATTAATGGAATCCACAAACTAATATAGAATAGAATTAGAAGGGGTCATGGAACACAATACTAATGAAATGGGTGGTTGAGTCTGGATAGCCTATTTCTAGAATTGGAATTCCAAATTTATCTTGATTTCAATAAAGAATTGGGCTCTTTATTTTGATTTTGATGCAGATTATTTGAGATCCTGTACTTTGTTGGGACTCATGCAGCAACACCATTTCAAGAATCTCCCAGTTAGTTGGCATTAACTTCAGCAAATATTTTATCTTCCTATCTATAAGTTTAGATGAACTAGGAAAGTTATTGCCAGTGATCACTGGGAACTTGAAACTAATTGCTGTAGCTTGCCACCGCAGATTTTTCTAAAATTTTCTGAAATCTGGAAATTTTTTAATTTTCCAGCCAGTTTGCTTTCTTCTGTTTTTCTTCTATCTACCAAAAAGAATTTTTGACCTTCTAATTATTATTCAAGAAAGAAAAAGAGAGATTGGGACATTCAGTATCTTCAGTGTAATACCATCTTCTCAATACTATCAGAAATCTCCTCCATGGTCCAGTAAATTTATTAAAATTCAGTGTGGACGGACCGCGGTTCGATCACCTGGTTCCCCATATGGTCCCCCAAGCCAGGAGCGACTTCTGAGTGCATAGCCAGGAGTAACCCCTGAGCGTCACTGGGTGTGGCCCAAAAACCAAAAAAAAAAAAAATTCAGTGTTTATTTGGGCCGGAGAGATAGTATGGAGGTAGGGCATTTGCCTTGCATGAAGGACGGTGGTTTGAATCCCGGCATCCTATATGGTCCCCTGAGTCTGCCAAGAGCGATTTCTGAGCATAGAACCAGTAGTAACCCCTTATTGCTGACGGGTGTGACTCAAAAACTAAACTTCAGTGTTCATAAACCTCTTCATAGAATGCTTCAGCCAGTTCTAAATGGTTTTTATTATTTGTTCTTATATAGTATTTTTAAAATTTTTAATAAATATCTCTAATATTTGATGTCTTATATTCGTTGCTTTCAATTACTCATATTGTATCTACGTTTTTGTTCTAATGGTGACACTATTACTGAGAATCAAATCCAAACCTCGCCCTCACCAGGTTCCATCACAGACAAAACTATATCCCCAAGCCGTATTTCTGGATTGAGTTCTAGTAGTTGTTTCCCTATTATTTCATAATCTCAACTCTTATATTTTATCTGATATCATAAGTCTCTCAATTTTATATTTTATTATTTTTCAAATATTCTTTTCAATATACTACTCCATTCCAAATAAATTAATCATTAGATTTGAATAAAACCAGTAATAACTCAAAAATGATAAAAGTTTCTGCAATATTTTATTTTCCCAAAGTAATGTACAATGTTTCCATTTATTTGGGTCTTTTTTTTAATCTCTACTAAAGTAGTTTGGTCATTTTAATATTAGTCTAAGTCCCCTCACAGTTCCTAATAAACTTAATCCTTTTGATAATGGCATCTTTCTTCAATTATACTTTTTAGTTAATGTCAGAAAGCTATTGATTTTGTATCTTTTTGCCTTATAAAATTATTTTTACAGTCTTTAGCAAATTCATTTAAGTTAAATATATGTACATATATAATTTTTTTCTACCTCCCACCCCACTTCTCTTCAGGACAGGCATTGTATTTCTCTCTCTATTGTTGTCATGGTAGCTGTCAGTGGAGCTATTTCTCTAACTGGACTTAACCACACTTTGTGATAAGCTTCTTATCATGGGCTGGCCCTTCCAGCTCTTATCTCTATTGTCTCTGAGTGCTATTATATTGTCCTTTATTTTGATTAAATCCCAAATATGAGTGAGACTATTGTGTGCTATCTCTCTCCTTCTGACTTAATTCATTCAGCATAATAGTCTCCAAATCCATCCATGAAGAAGTAAATTTCATAGCTTCATTGTTTTTCTAATGGCTGCATAGTATTCCATGGGTTGTTAGCAGATTCTGGCTATTGTGAGTAGTGTTGCTATAAACATAGGATTACAGAGGGCATTATTATATTGTGTTTTAATGATCCCAAGGTATATCCCTAGAGGTGGTATTGCTGGATCATATGGGAGCTCAATGCCCAGTTGTTGTTGGTTTTTTTTTTTTTTAGTTTAATACTTTAATCTGTTGCCAACAAGGTCCCCACACTGGCCAGTCAGGGCCATCCCCCATAGGAAATGAGTCCTGCCCAAGGTCATGAGGGAGATTTTATAGGGAAAGAATATAGGGAGGTTTCAGCTTTCTGATGATCTCTAAAATGACAGGCTATTTTGATAACTATTACTTTGCAATACAGTTTAAAGTTGGGGAAAGTAATGCCTCCCATATTCTTTTGCCCAATGATTGTTTTAGCTATTCGAGGGTGTTTATTGTTCCAAATGAATTTCAAAAGTGCTTGATCCACTTCTTTGAAGAATGTCATGGGTATCTTTAAAGGGATCGCATTAAATCTGTACAATGCTTTGGGTAGTATTGCAGTTTTAATAATGTTAATCCTGCCAATCCATGAGCAGGGTATGTGTTTCCATTTCCGTGTGTCTTCTTTTATTTCTTGGGGCAGAATTTTATAGTTTTCTTTGTATGGGTCCATCACATCACAAGTTGATTCCAGGCTATTTTAGTTTGTGTGGCACTAATTTGAATAGGGTTGTTTTCTTAATGTCCATTTCTTCCCTATTATTGATGATGTATAGAAAGGTCATTGATTTTTCTGTGTTAATTTTGTAGCTCTGGTCAGTGTTCTTATTGCCATGGTCTATTTTATTTAATACAAATAATTTCCTCAGGGCTGGAATGCATGCCAGGCATGCACAGGGTGTAGGTTCAGTCTCAGGCACCACATGTCTTCCCAAGCCCTGCTGACTATAAAGCTAGCAGCCTCTGCCACTGCTGGGTGGATTAAAGAGTCCTGTGTTAATTTTAGGAAATATGAAATACACATATTCCAATGTATTGTCTATTAAATTATCTACCTACTAAATGAAGAATATTTGATGACATATCTGCAGAAGAATATTGTTCTTTTGTTGGTATTTTAAAAACAAACCCCATGCTATCAATGTTGGGGGGTTTTTTGTTTGTTTTTGTTTTTGTTTTTTTACTAAGAGAGTCCTTTCAACCAGTGAAAGAGAAAACTAGTTGCTGGAGGAAAAGTTTGATTCATTTGGAAAAGGGGGTGGACTTTTAGCTTTACTTCTATTGGAAGAACAATCTATGTAAATTCAAAATCTATGTGCAATTCAAAAAAAATGACTCTATTCCCTAATACAGAGGAAGCTAAAAAGCATTACCAATGACCAAAACTCAAGGCAAAAACTATGTAAAGGGAGTTAATGACAAGGGAAGTGATTACCTATACTGACAAAATAACAAAATGTCTGCTTGATCTCATATAAAATCTGAACATAGTTTCTTCTTATTTGTCTCTTCAATTTTATAAATATTTTTTATCTTTCACTAAGTATATATAGAGAAATCTCAATAAATCTTCATTATCTTCCACATGCCTATGTAGATATATAATTCCATCCTCTTTTTTCAACTGTGTCTTACAATAACAATGTTGGGGACCAGAGCAATAGTACAGTGGGTAGGGTACTTGCCATGCAGGCAATCAACCAGGTTTAACACATCCCGTTAGGTCCCTTGAGTATGGTCTCCCCAAGCACCACTCAGGAGTAATTCCTGAGAGCACAGTTGAGTATCACTGGGTGTGATGGAAAAAACGAAAAGTAAATAAATGAATAACAATGTAATTCATTTTTTTAAATTGGCAAAACTAATAAGATAGATATTATGAGTACCTTCTCAAGAAGTCAATAACTGGATTTGTTATTTCCAGCACAAGGTGAAACTTTTCATCATTCAGGCATTTTAGCATAACTTGTGTAAAGAATTCCAGGAATCTGGGTCTATGCTTAAATTTCAGGACTGTGAGAATAAGAAAATTTATATTGTTACCAGTATACTTGTTACTGGTGCAATATATGTCACTGTTGCTAGTGAACATTTGTGCCAATACGCAATATTTACCTGCCTTTTCAGATTTATGAGTTTAATTTAAATAAAAATATGTGCAGTATTAACTTACTTTTTTTCTAAGCTCAAGTAATTTCTATGAGCCATTTATATTTTAAGTAACTCAGCATTAAGATTTCCCAAATTCATCTCTAGTAATAGGTTAATTGAGGAGAAAATGTAATTGATGATTATCAAAAAGGAATAATCAACTTATTGTTTTCAATATATTAATTAGTTGGGGCTGGAGCCATGGCAGAAGTGGTAGGTCATCTGTCTTGCATACACTAGCCTAGGACAGACCGTGGTTCAATCCCCCAGCATCCCATATTGTCTCCCAAGCCAGGAGTAATTTCTGAGCACATAGCCAAGAGTAACCACTGAGCGTCACTGGGTGTGGCCCAAAAAACAATATATATCAATTAGTTAAGCCTCAATATTACTTAAGTCCTAATATCCCAACTTATTTATAGATTAACTTAAAACATTTTTCAATTTTATAATCCTTATACATCACATGTCTTTTACCACTAAAATAACCCATCTTTTTCAGACTTTAAAACAGGTACCAATTTAGTTTGTTTTGATATATTATTCAAGAGTTTACATTGTTCTGAATGACTTAAGAATCCAAAATCAGGGCCCCGGGGAAATAGCACAGTGGTGTTTGCCTTGCAAGCAGCCAATCCAGAACCTAAGGTGGTTGGTTTGTATCCCGGTGTCCCATATGGTTCCCCGTGCCTGCCAGTCAGGAGCGATTTCTGAGCAGATAGCCAGAAGTACCCCCTGAGCACCGCCGGGAGTGACCCAAAAAAATCCAAAAAAAAAAAGAATCCAAAATCAGGGGGCTGGAGAAATTGCACAGCAGGTAGGGCATTTGCTTTGTACATGGCCAACCGGGTTTGATCCCAACATCTCATACGGTCCACAGAGTATGCCAGGAGTAATTTGTGAGTGCAGTTAAGAGTAATCTCTGAGATATGCAAGGTGTGGACCAAAAACAAAAACAAAATAGAATCTAAAATCATCTGCTGTGAGAACAAATGAAATCTTTTTTTAGTCACACCTGGCAGCGCTCAGGGGTTACTCCTGGCTCTGCACTCAGAAATCATTCCTGTCCGGTGCAGGGGACTATATGGGATGCCAGGATTCAAACCACCATCTATCCTGGGTCAGCTGCATGCAAAGCAAATGCCCTATCATTTTGTTCTCTCTCTCTCTCTCTCTCTCTCTCTCTCTCTCTCTCTCTCTCTCTCTCTCTCTCTCTCTCTCTCTCTTTCTCTCTCTCTCTGGCTCCAACAAATAAAAGCTTTAAGCAGACAATAACAACAGAATCCACAAAAATATGATCTTCAATAATAGTCTACTAGAAAAAACATATATTTAGTCACTTACCTTCTTTTACAGCACCTTTAGCTGGCCAATTAAAAACTATAGGGTAAAGAAATATCGGGTCCTCTGCTCCAGAGAGTTCAGGTATAGAAACTAAGATTAAAACAATAGACTTTAGAATCTGTTTAACATTAACAAAAAAAATCTCTTTAAAGAATATTTAAAAATGGGGAAATATTTACATATTTACATATTCAGTGTGCTTAAAAAGTATAAACTACATCACCCGATGCATGCTGGGAACAGGGGTGGAGGGAGGACAACATTGATGATGGGGATGTCCTGATTCAATGTCACCATGTACCTGAAATACTACTGTGAATGATTTGTAACCCACTTTGGTCAAAATAAAAATTATTAATATAAAAATAAAATGTATTTAAACTATCTTATTTAGAGTATCTTAAAAATTTAAAATCTAATAATCTCAATTCTTTTCATTCTAAAAACTAAGATGTCTGTCACCAAATAGGTGAAGGACTTCTAAGACATAAATTTCTCTTATTTAATATCTGTTATGTATATATATTCAGGCTTCAGTAGCTGCCAATTATATCAACTGTTTTACATGAAATTAATTTTGAAGGCAACATAGTAGAGAATTATGAATAACACAGACACTGAGTCAGATTCCTTGAGTTCTTTTTTTAAGAACTTGAGAAGTCATTCAATTCTCTTTGACTCAGTTTTTTAATCTTTAAAATGGAGGTGAAAATCATTCTCTTCTCATCCAAATCAAGATAATAATGAGATATCATCATACACCAGTGAGGATGGCACATAACAAAAATACTGGGAACAATCTGTGGTGGTGAAGGTGTGGTGAAAAAAGTAACTCTTATCGACTGCTGTTAAGAATACTGTCTGGTCCAACCCCTATAGAAAATAGTAAGGAACAATCTCAGTAAACTTAGAATCGAGTTGCCATAAGATCCAGCAATTCCACTTTTGGACATCTATGTCTAGGATGTATGCACACTACTATTCATTGCAGCACTCAGTACAAGAACTAAGACTTGGAATCAACCTAGATGTTCAGCAACAAATGAATGGTTCATGAAGTTTTTGTATAAATATATTAGGTTATCACATTCATAGTTGGAGTTAAAAAAAAAAGGCAATTAGACAGCTCCCAATGAAAAAAAACCCCAAGATAGTCAGTAAAATTATTATCTAAGTATTCAAGACTATAAGTTTTTGAGATAATGGTGGAGAGATCTTAGTACTCTGAGAGTGGGCATGACATAACAATACTACAAGTACAAACTAATAATACAGGTGATGTTGTAAAAATAAATAAGCTCCTAAAACAAGGATATAAATATGGCTCAGCAGTAAAGTATGGGTAAGGCAGAGAGTTGATTCTGAAAGCACTATAAAATTAAGACACTTAAAAATAGTAGTTGGAACATAAAAACCAATGTACATAAAGCAATTAAATTATCATTGTTTCATTTTTGAATCTACTTGGGTTCATCAAAGTATAGTGAACTTCATGGTAAAAATTTTTATTTTGGGGCCAGAGTGATAGCACAGTGGTAGGGCATTTGTTTTTCATGTGGCTGATCCAGGAAGGACCGTGGTTTGATCCCCTGGCATCTCATATGGCCCCAAGTCAAGAGTGATTTCTGAGCGCATAGCCAGGAGAAATTCCGAGTGCCACAGGGCGTGGCCAAAAAAAGTATTTTATTAATGATATAAAAATAAGTAACTTGAGGCCAGAGAGATAGCATGGAGGCATGGCATTTGCCTTGCATGCAGAAGGATGGTGATTCAAATCCTGGCATCCCATATGGCCCCCCAAGTCTGCCAGGAGTGATTTCTGAGCATAGAGCCAGGCGTAAGCCTTGAGCAATGCCAGGTGTGACCCAAAAACAAAACAAAAAAATAAACACACACACACAAACAAAAAAGTAGCTCACGTTCCCCTAATGTTTTAAGTAATTATGTAATTATATTTTTGTATCTATATAGCAAGGCAGTGACAACTTCCTCCAAGTTAGGTTGCTTGATTCTATAAAAAAAAAAACAACAAAGTATCGGATTCTATTTAAAAATTCAGCTTAAAACAGATGTGCAATATATTAAAAATGAGTGCAAGTATCAGGAGGAAATTAAATAGGATGACCACCCAATTTAAAGAAGGCATATGATTAAAGATATGAGGGAAGAGCAGAGAATTTCACAAGCATAGTGTGTTCCCCAAAGTTCAGGGGCCAACAATGGAACCTCATACTTGGGAGAGGCTTGGGTATTCTCCTGTTCTAAAAGCATGTTTTTAATGTGACAGCATTTATCATTGTCAGTAATTAAATAGATTTTCTAAACATATATACATACTGTAAACTCCACATTAACACCCCTCATCTTATTCCATTCATTCTGTGACATTTTTGCCTTTAGAACAGTGATTCTGTTTTGTACCTTCCACCCCAATCTTTTCTGTGGCATTTGACTCCCAGAAAGTCATCATAACTGGGGAAATGGTATATTATGTATCTGTGATTAGAAGCCAGGAATGCTGCTCAGAATAATACAAAACCTCCAGGTCCTTCAAAAAAAGAACTATATGGTTCACATTGGCAACATCATCAACATTAAGAAGTCCTGTTGCAAGGTCAGTAGATTTAGGCTTAAATACAAGCTGCCTCTATAATACTAAATAAGAGCTTAATCTTCATGAGTTTCATCTGAAAAGAATGTTTAGCAATCCTTATTGAAGAATAGCATTAAAATCAATGACATAACATAAAAGCACAAGATTCAATCATAAGAAATGGCCAGATGTTAATCTCATAGTAATCCTTTAAATAATTTTATATTGAAACATATATAAAGAAACATATAAAAAGAAAAGAATGGCTACCTTGCTTCATAAGTCTAAGTAGGTGGGTCTCTAACATGACCAACTGTTCATTTATCTTTTCAGGTATTAATGGCTGCTGCAACTTCTTGGGCTTGCCAATCAAAATCTTCTTAGACTCCTAGAGATATTGGTTAAATAAAAATTGTCATTTTCAAGGGGGCCGGGCGGTGGCGCTGGAGATAAGGTCCCTGCGCTAACCTAGGACGGACCGCGGTTCGATCCCCCGGTTCCCCATATGGTCCCCCGTGCCTGCCAGGAGCGACTTCTGAGCGAATAGCCAGGAGTAACCCCTGAGCGTCACTGGGTGTGGGCCAAAAACCAAAAAAAAAAAAAAATTGTCATTTTCAAACAAAAACAACCACTACTGGCATGGAGAGAAAGGAACTCTCATTTACTTATAGTGGGAATGCCATCTAGTTCAGCCTTTCTGGAAAAAATTTGGAGATTCCTCAAAACACTGGAAATTGAGTTCCCATATGATCCAGCAACACCAATCCTAGGAATATATACCCCAGGGCCACAAAAGCACAATACAATAATGTCCTCTGCTCTCCTGTGTTCATTGCAGCGCTATTTAGAATAGCCATATTCTGGAAACCACCCAGATGCCTGACAATGGATGAATGGCTAAAGAAACTGTGGTAGTTCTACACAATGGAATACTACACAGCTGTTAGAAAAAATGAAGTCATGAAATATGCCCATACATGAATGGATGTGGAAACTATTATGCTAAATGAAATGATTCCAAGGGAGAGAGGTAAAAAAGAAGTCTCACTCGTCTGTGGGATTTAAGAAAAATAAGATAATTTAATAATACTACCCAGAAATAATAGATCTGAGGGCCAGAAGAACCACTCATGATATTATGATATGCAGCTTACTACAAAGAGTAACAAGTGCAATTAAAGAAATATCTATATTAACAATAATCAAGACAATGAGAGAAATGCAATACCTGTCTCTACCTGTCTCAAAGACAGGCAGGGGTTGGGGAGGAGGAATATGCAGGACATTGGTGGTGAGGAAAGTTGTACTTCTGAGGGGGGTGTGCATTTCATGAATAAAACCCAATTATAAACATGTTTGTAACCATGGTGCTTAAATAAAAAAATTATTTTAAAAAACAATTGTCATTTTCAAATAACATCGTTTGAATTATGTTTAATGTTTTCATTCACACTTGCTGAACAAAAGCATGAGCTACATGGCTGAACCAAATTACATATTAGTTAACAATTAATAGCGTTAGTCATGGTATTCTATCCAAACACCAGCTATAGTACTATGGCTTCATGAAGGATGACAAAAACATATATTTTCTTCCTACTTGGTTCTTCCTAGTTAACTTGCTCATCCTATAACCAGTCTCCTCCAATGAATACTATCTTCTAAAAGTAGCTCAATGTTGATCTCTACAAAATCTCAAAAGAAAATTCCTTCCTATCCTCAGATTAGTATTCCTATTACATTTTCTCTTTTTTCCTATCTTTCATCCAGAACTTGTTTCTTTACAAGGAAGCTAATTGACATTCCATAGTTGCCTTTTATCGAAACTTAACAAGGTCAGTATTAGTACAATAAAATTTGGCAGCTCTGCTTTCAGACTCCACACCATGTTTTTCACAGTCAGAGCCTGTGAACTGATGGGTTCACGTTCCCTCTACTCCAAAAAAGCAACCAAATTTGAAAAAAACCTTCAAAGCCTTTTCAAATTAAAGAGGCCTTGAGAGATTATGTGAGTTACTTTCTCAGGTTTCCACTGGATTACAGTAAACTCCAAGAAAAGAGGCCTGGGACCTTATATCAGCAATAAGGTCAAGGCCTGAGTGACATACATAGACAGGCAGATAGACTCTGAGTGAATATTTGGTTTTTGAAATCCACAAATTGTTTTCTAGTTAATTGAAAATTTCTCTGGACAAAATAGTATGGCAAAAATTATATATATATTACATATATATATATATATATATCCAATGAGGCAGTGGTAAAGGAGAGTACGCTGTACTGTACCATAGAATCCTTTGCACTTTTTGACTGTAATTTAAGAGGAAGGAAAAGAAGTATTTCTTCAGTAAAGAAGTACTTTAAAATACCATAAATCAAAAACATCAATTTTCTAGCATGTTTATAAATACTACATGACTCTCTGACTCAATTTAAAAAACACATTTAAAAAACAGTTACCTCCTCTGTGACTTCTTCTCGATCACTAAAACCAAATAAAGATTTGCATCCTGGTGTGACGTCCAACATCCGTCTTCCATAATTTATAATCATTACTGCGAGGTCATATTCCCTCCACGAGCGTAGAATCTAATTAAAAATATTAATTATCTCTGCAGGAAACCCATCTCTATTTTCTAGTGTCATGCATCATCTTTCATAAATTCAAAAGTTCCATTAACATTTGGGGTTGCAGAACTCCCATTTTTATTAACAAAGCTGGACATTTACTACCAGCTCATATTTGTCTGGAATTAAAACTGCATGATTAAAAGAGAGGAAAAAAATAACAGCGTTTTCCCCAATAATGGATTCCTCATATCTCTGCAACATACAGCCATAAGCCTTTGAACATAAGCTAACTCTTAAGAAAATATTTTCACTTTATAAATAAAATCCTTAAAGCCTTGCCTTGAGTTGCCTTGAATTGCTTTCTATGTAAAATGGCATAATCATTGACCTCAGGTTGACTTAGTGGACCATTTACAGCAGGATATCATTTGCAAAGCATTCTTATGTAGGGCTGAGTTAGAAATAAATGGGTATGGGAAATAGCTTCATAAAAGGAGGGGACCAGGAAGCTCCCTCATCTACATTTCTTTCTTTTTTTTTTT
>PVKC010024758.1:0-16745 GCA_004027635.1 Crocidura indochinensis | reverse complement strand
GAGGAGAAATAAAAAGCGGATGGGACCAGGAGCAAACAGTCATATGAACATTGAGTGGAAATAAAAAATGATCACACCTAAACACCAAACCCAAAGTCAAGGACAACAAAATCAAGATAACCCAATCTACATCAAGCTATCCACAGAGGAGACCTATTACACTAGCAGTCCAGAGGACAAGGGGGATGGTATATGATGCATGCTGGGAACAGGGGTAGAGGGAGTACACCACTGGTGGTGAGAAAGGCCCTATTTCACTGTCACTATGTACCTTAAATATAACTATGGAAAGACTTGTAATTCACATTGATCACAATAAAATATATTTTAAAAATTCTCAATGCAAATGGCTTAAAGAATAAGAAATATTTTAATCACATCTATTTACAAATTTAAAAGCAAAGAAAATTCAAGATTTGATACACTCTTGGTGACATCAGTGAATACCTAATTTCCAAGGTAGTTTGTTACCTCTTCTCTGAGTGTCCAGGTTGGATCCTTTATGCTTATAAAATGGGAATAATTTGGCTACCACAGAATTTGGCTAGTCACGTAGGCACTGGCCTAGACTGAGATGAACTGGTTGCCTGGTAGTGAACACACTAACCTCACAGTGTACAGAGGGTCATTCTCTATAAACTGATTACCAACTGTTTTTTCCACACGCCTACAAAATATTTCTTTTCTTTATTGTCAGACCATTGTATTGCAACTTTATATGTATCAGGTGTACGTTACTAAAAATCAATATATGTATGTACAATATTGCATTTACTAGCAAAAGGCTCAATTCTTTCCTACATCATTTAATTGTTCCTTTTGTTCTGATTTATCCACTAACCTTTCTTCTGATAATTAGTTAGTTTTTTCCTCTTATGTGAGATCATATAGTGTGTGTTTTTTTTTTATTTCTCCATCTGACTTCTTTCACTAAGTACGATACCCTTCATGTTATTCAGAATGTCAGGATTTCATATTTTGTTAAGGCCAAACTAGATAATATTTTAAAATCCAATTATTAGTTTATAGGCGCTTAAGACTGCTTTCAATCTTTGGCTCTTTTAAATAAGGCTGGGACTAGACATGGGACAGTAGGTAGAACATGTACCTGCAAGCAGTCAACCCTGGTTCAATCCCTACCATCCCATCTGGTCCCAACTCTGCCAGGGGACCTGAGAGCTGAGCCAGGAGAACCCCCAAGCACTGCCAGGTGTGGTCCCAGACAATCAATCAATCAATCAATAAAAAATTAGGCGACAATATACACGAGGATGGAGGCATAGATCTCTTCCAATTTGTCCTTTTGTTAATAAGGTTGATAAGTTACAACTTATCAACTGGGGGGGGGGTAAGGAGTTTTCTTTGCATGAAGTTGACCTGGAATGGATTCTTGGCATCCCAAATGATTTCTCAAGCCTGCCAGGAGTGAGTTCTGAGCAATGAATCAGGTGTAACTCCTGAGCAGTGCAGGATGTGGCCCCCAAACAAACAAACAAACAAACAAAAAACAAAAAAAAACATTTTCCCCTATAGGGATAATATATATACACATATATTTATTTGTTTGTTCGTTTGTTTGGGGCTATACCTGGTGTGCTCACAAGTTACTCCTAGTTTTGCACTAAGAAATTACTCCTGGGCTAGAGAGATAGCTTGGAGGTAGGGTGTTTGCCTTGCATACAGAAGGACAGTGGTTCGAATCCCGGCATCCCATATGGTCCCCCGAGCCTGCCAGGAGCGATTTCTAAGTGTAGAGCCAGGAGTAACCCTTGAGTGCTGCCGGATATGACCCCAAAACCAAAAAACAAACAAACAAAAGAAATTACTCCTGTCAGGCTCAGGGGACCACATATTGGGTTGGCTGCAAGCAAGGCAAAAGCCCTACCAAATGTGCTATAGCTCCAGCACCTGGAAGAATATTTTTATCCCTATGGATCTATTTTATTAGTTGATTCATTACACTAATTGCCACTGATTTTTGCTTTTCTTTTATATAGGGGCCACATCTTGTCATGCTTTGGGGGTCACGTGGTGCTGAGATGGAATTCAGGGGATCACATATGCAAAGCAAGTTCTCTATGACTTGAGTCAATGCTCCCATCCCATTGATTTTTTTTGTTTATACTTTTGGTGTTTGGGCTATCCCTTTATTATGCTTGGGGATCACTCTTGGCAGTGCTCAGGAGATCATATGTGGTACTGGGTATCAACCGAGAACTAGCTGCATGAAGGGCCAGAACCTTCCTCTTACACTCTCTCCAAAAATCCTCATTAATTTTTGGATACTAAAAACGACACTGAACTTTTGTATAAGTTCTACTTGCTCATGATGTATAATTATATATCTATTTATCTAGTATTTTGTGGAATTTTTAGTTATATTCATATTATATATTAAATTGACAAAAGGTGAAGGACAAACAAAAATTATGCAACACATATGACACTGTAAGCATATAGCACTGTTGAGGAGAATACTTTCAGATAAAGAAGAAAATGAAAATGCTATCCTATCTCTGTGGCTCTTTGGCTAGTTTATGTATTTTATGTATGATGTAATATACATCATAATGGCTCTAATATCTTATTTTGAATATTAATATTCAATATTTTTAAACTATTTTTTGAAAAGACTCTCTTTTCCCCAATGTATTAACATTCCTTTTTTTTTGTTTTGGGGCCTCACCCTGCAATGCTTAGGGGTTACTCCTGGCTCTGTGCTTAGAAATTACTCCTGGAAGGGGCCCGGGAGATAACATGGAGGTAACGCCTTTCATGCAGGAGGTCGTCGGTTCGAATCCCGGTACCCCATATGGTCCCCCGTACCTGCCAGGAGCAGTTTCTGAGCATGGAGCCAGGAGTAACCCCTGAGCACTGCCGGGTGTGACCCAAAAACCAAAAAAAAAAAAAAAGAAAGAAATTACTCCTGGCAGGCTCAGGGGACCATATGAAATGCCAACGATAGAACCCAAGTTGGCTGCATACAAGGCAAACTCCCTAACAGCTATGCTAACATTCTGGTCCCCTGTATTAGCATTCTTGTTAAAGATATTTGATGCTATTAATGTAAAATTTAAATTTAATATTAATTATAGAAATAGAATTGTCAACATGTGTAAACAACCTAAATGTTCACCAATGTTCATAAATAAAATATGCTATTTATACAAAGGAAAGTAATTCAACCTTGGTTAGTCAATCTTGCAATATGAAATAGCATGATGTATGATGGAATCATTCTATAAAAATATTGTTGATAGATGGTATAATATCTAGATTTCACTTACATTAAGTACCCAAAATGTCAATTTCTTTTTTTTTCTTTTTTTTTTTTTTTTGGTGCCGTGACTTGGCACCAAATTTCTTAAATGCATCCTAAAAGCTGCAGAGAGCAAGATGGTAAGTGAGGCTATGGACAAGGAAGAGGTAGAAAACGACATGATGCTAATTATTAGTTTAAAAGTTTCAAAAATGCAATATGGTACTTAAACTTAGTGCTACTACACACCTGAAATATATGAAGGTAGACACCCTGTTAAGTATTCTTTTTTTTCCGCCCTTTTTTCCCCACCCCCTGTTAAGTATTCTTATTAATAATAATGTAAAAACTAGAGTTATTCAATATACAAGAATGATCACTGTCACTCAGAGGGTATGTAAACAAAAACAATAACACATATGAAACAAATAATGTTCATTTGTAAAAAGTCAGCGACAAGAGAGATAAAACAAAAAGTGTATGAAAAATAGGCACTCTTACTGTGTAGTAAAGAATTAACTCAACAGGCACAGCTTGTCCAAATTCTGCACACACACAAACACACACACACACACACACACACACACACACACACACACACACACACCCGAAAGATTTAGCTCTGGTGCAACTTCTAAGACCTTAGAATATCTTGTTTAGTAAGAGTCTGTCTATCTACTGGAAAATGTTTCATATCAGAGTTATACAAACATTAAGAGTCTGTCTATCTACTGGAAAATGTTTCATATCAGAGTTATACAAACATTATGACATATAGTGGGGGCTTTTGGCCAGACTGATATCTTAGGCCAAACTACCCCACATGTACTTAACCAGCCTTCATTTGAAATCCTGGATGCCAATAATTGAATATGTAATTCTGGTTAGCAATAAATCTATCAGGTGTATTACCTTAGATCATAGCTTGAATAATTAAGCACTGTCTGCTATTTTCCACAGGTAGGGAATAACTAGAAGTTTGTCTTTATTTGTTTATTTATTTATTTATTTATTTTGGTTTTTGGATCTCACCCAGCATGCTCAGGGGTTATTCCTGGCTCTGTTCAGGAATTGCCCCTGGCAGGCACGGGGACCATATAGGATACCAGGATTCGAACCACTGTCCTTCTGCATGGAAGGCAAACGCCTTACCTCCATGCTATCTTGCCGGCCCCTTGTCTTTATTTTTTATTTTTTGGATTCTGTTGATATATATTTTTACCTCTGCGGATTATAATTTTTATCTTCAAGGCAATAAACCAAAACCATAAATATAATATGTGAAGACTTTTAAAAAATTCTGTTTGTCTTCCTAGTTAGTTTGAGGACCCTCTGCCACATAAAAACTATTTTTTTTACAATAAAATGGTAACATTCTCCTTGGAGGGTAATTTGATAATGTCTTTAAGCTAGAAATTCTAGTTATTCACTCTAAAATTATGTATATATGTATATATTTGTGTCCTTAGATGCATTAGTACACATACAAAACTATATTCATCTGCCTCTGTGAATCAGAGTGGAGCTAACTAAAAAGTTAATTAAATATGTGCTCACTTATTTAACTACTTAATAAGTTTATTTTTTTTTGTTTTTTTTTGTTTGTTTGTTTGTTTTTGGGTCACACCCGGCAGTGCTCAGGAGTTACTCCTGGCTCCATGCTCAGAAATTGCTCCTGGCAGGTACGGGGGACCATATGGGGCACTGGGATTTGAACCGATGACCTTTTGCATGAAAGGCAAATGCCTTACCTCCATGCTATCTCCCGGGTCCCTTAATAAGTTTATTTTTTAAGAAAATGTGATTTTGAATTTTTTGAATTTTATTTTTTTAAAAAACTAATTTAATTTTTTTAAGTACGTCTGAGTTCCAGCACCCCCCCCAAAAAAAAAAACTAAAAGGAGAAGAAAGAAGAATACCCTCCTTCACTGGTGCAACCTTCCCACCACCAATGTCCCCCTACCCCAAATCTCCCTCCTACTCAACCCCTGCCTGCCTTCAAGACAGGCATTCCATTTCTCTCACTCATTACCATTGTCCTGATAATTGTCAGTGTAGTTATTTCTGTAACTGCATCACCACTCTTTGTGGTAAGCTTCATATAGTGGGCCACTACTTCCAGCCCTCATCTCTATTGTCTATTGGGTATTACTACCGTATTTTTCTTTTCTTTTTAAAATTAATATCTTTATTTAAGCACTATGATCACAAACATGTTTGTAGTAGGGTTTCAGTTATAAAAAAGAACATCTCCCTTCACCAGTACAATCTTCAATGCCCCCATCTCTCTCCTCCCTCACCCCCTTGCCTGTCTTCAAAATAGGCTTTCTACTTCTCTCACTCACTACCATTGTCATGATAGTTGCCTCTGTGTGTGTGTGCGTAAAGTCAATTTCATTTGTTCCATTTTATCATTTTAAATGTGGCTACTAAGAAACTTAAAATTTTACATGGTTCATCTTATATGCTGTTGTATTTTTTTGAACATCATGGATTTCCTTACTAAAATAAAAAATAACAAAGTAAATCTGCTAATGTTTGAATGCTCAAAACTGCCAAGAACATACCTATATGTTGCACTTTTTCATCGATGACCTCACAGTGGTATGGCCACCGTGTCGGGCTCAGAGGACCAGAAGAAGATACACCATATAAATCTCGTGGTTCACGAAGACGTGGCACCCATCTCCCCAACTGGTATTCTAATATTATCTGTGTGGTCCGAGGGAAAAATGGGTCACCGATACTGTCAGCTGCAAAATGATTCAGATATAGTTGATTGTGAGCAATAAGAAGAAAAAAATTGGTTCCTATAACTTTTTTTAATAATATCGCTGGAATTTATATTTATTATTTTATTGTTTCAGAGAATACACCAGGAGGTACTCAAGGGCTTTACTCCTGGCTCTGCATTCAGGTCTCATTCCTGGCAGGCCAACAGACAAAATATAGGCGTATCAGAGACTGAACCTGGGTAATCTATGAACAAGAAGCCAACCCACTGTACTATCACCCCAGTCCCTTAGAATTTAAAAGCAAAAAGTACTAATGAGATTTTCTGATAATAGACTTTCATGATCATTAAAGACTGCTAGTCTCAGATACAGTTTATAACATTGCCACAGAATTTGTCTCTTGCATTTGTCTCCTGCATCTTTTCTAGAGAACAGTCTACTTAAGAGTCTCAAACTTAGTCACACTGAGAAAAAATGTGTCTAATAAGTTAATACTTCTTAATACTTCACCACCTCATTGAACTATATTCTCAAAGTGTGAACACACAGTCACTTTTCTGTTCCCATTATAGGGACCCTGCATGACACAAGCCCAGGAATCACAAATTCAATGGGGCTGATCCAATTAGGTAGCTAAGAGTTTCTGTCACTTGTAGCGTATCAATTTGATGGTGACAACCACATCGTTTTATCCCATTTCCCTGGCCTTTAAAAATGCTGCAACATTCAGCTTTCTCTCTTTTCACAAAGTTGCTTCCTGTTTGTCTCATTGTTTTTTGATTCTAAAAATGGATATTTTAACTGCAATAATTTTTTAATTAATTTTGAACAACCACAGGGATAGTCATTAGATGAGGAATCTAAACTTCTATTCTACTCCTTTATTCCAGAATGGTTTTGGTTTCTTGGAATGTGAAATTACTTCATCTAAATAAGCAATAATATTACCTTCCCTTGTTAGCTTCTCAGATTTGCTATTTAGAGTCACTTATTTAAATATTGTCATTAAATATCTACCACTACATATCAAAAACTATAAATACATGGTAATGATACAGATCTGATAAAAGTTCCGAAGTTTTAAGTGTTTTAAGTGATGCTGTAGTTGTATAATAAAAAGGGAAATAAGATCATTTCAGATGGTGATAAATATTAATCCCCCCAAATAGAACAAACACAATGGAAAGTAATAATGGGGACATTACTTTAGGAGGGGTGGTCAGGCAAGTCTCTTCTGAAGAGGTGACAGCTGAGCTGAGTCCTAAAACTGATGCAGAGTTAGTCCTGGTATAAAAAAACGTCCATCCTGGAATAGTGTAACATGGCTGAAAAACAATCCCTAAATTATTAAGACTGATTTGTGGGCAACTTGTATCAGAATAAAGGCCAATAACACTCTAGAACAGAACACACCAAAATCCACAATGGGTGTGTAATATTTACAAGTTCTGTTAATCAAAAATGAAGAGTTCCAGTCTTCTGGGCATTGCTAAGTCCTTGTAATTCCTCTCTCCCAGTGATTACAGCTAAGTAACAAAAAGCATAGTTACTAGAGCAGTTTGAAAAGTCAAAATCAAGTGGGTTGTGGAGTCCAAAAGTGAAAGAAGGGCATGGAGATACATGAGTTTCTTCTCTGCTCTGTCCTGAGAAAGGCTCAGTTCACCTTGAAAGTGCAGTGGCACAAGTGGTTCAATGTCAGAGAGAAGTCTATTCTTTCTTAACAAAACAGTTCTCTTAGTATGGAGGGAATCTGAAAGAGAAAAAACCAGAAAAGAATCTCATCCTTCTCTGTGAATGAGCCAGCACAGATCTCAGGCATTCCTTGAGCTAAACGAGCAGAGAGGCACTTCAAAATACGAAACTTGAACTGGAACTTGAACCACTGGAACTTGAAAACATACATTTCTCAGCTCCAACCTCACATAATAGTTTGTGAGTGTGAGACAGCTCAGACCAGAGCAGGCAGAGCTTAGAAAACAGAGATACAAATCATTTCCACAAGTTTCTGAATCCCTGAACTACACAGGAATAGGAAAGAAAAAAACCAACCAACATATCAGTCATAGGGATCTGAGCTGACATTAGAAACTGCCTACAGGGGAGACCCAGAACCTAGAATCTAAAATTAATCTAGGCTGAGGATGGAGAGATAATACTAAGGTTAAGGTGCTTGCCTAGTATGTTGCTGTCGCCAAGACCTGATCACCACACATGGCTCCTGAACACAGAGTTAGCATCAGATGTGACCTCCACACAAAAACAAATCCTATGTAACCAATATTTCAGAGCTAGGAGTAAATCAGGAGATAAGCAACAAATGTCAACATTGTAATTTCATTATAATCAAAGGGCAAGTACAACTTGAATAAATGAAATGATAGAAGTTCATGGCAAAGACAGAAACATTGTTGATGACCATGCAAAAAGAGTATTTGAAAAATATGTAGTTTCCATAAGGCTGACTATAGATGTAGCATATGACCTAATAACCACTCCAATATATTTAAAGAATTGTATACAAGTGTCCATAAGAACTTCACATGTAAAGCTCATATACAAAAACAATACAAATAACTACTAATGCAAAGACAAACTGAATACTCCTTAATTAAAAATAACCTTAATTATGCAACATCATGGATACATCAAGAAAGTATGATGCTGAGTCAAAGAAGACAAATTATTCTGCCTCTGTGAAATTTTTGAAATGTTTGATATAATGGAGATCAAGGAGATTCACATATTTATTACTATGATAATAAAACAAATAAATTTATTTTAAGATGATCCCAACATTCAGTTATATGACATTCAGCTACATTCAGTTATAGGGGGTGAAAACTTAACAGTTTAAAAAACTAGAATCTACAAGAATATAAACCATGTGGAGAATAGTTATCTTCAAAGTGAAAATGTGCTTCAGGATGGTAGAAAAAAATATTCTAAAATGTTCTTCAACTTTAGAATACTGTGATACGTACATATTTAGAAAACATATTACAGTGTATACCTGAAATTTAAATAAAGATGTATTTGTATTTAAGTAGAGTGTTTTATTTTTTAAATCACTGCATCCATTATAATATCATATTTAAGTACATTTAAAGTATTAGGTAAATGTTACAATGAATTCTTATTCAAAATGACTAGAGTGAGCACTCTCATTTAGTTGAACTTCAAAAGCCTTACAAGCGTGGATACATTTTTCTCTCATCCAAAACCATAAAGTAGTTCTATATTATACAATCTCAAAACCGTAATAGTAGTATTCTATATTATACAATGTCTTTTTCCAATTACCTTATAGTCTTGTTTTTATTCATAGATACTACTGAAGAGAAGAGAAAATAAGAGTAAATTCACACCTGCTAAAAGTGCACATGGATGTATATCTTCACTCACAAATTTCATGAAAGCATCATCATCCTAAAACAAGAGAGTTTTAAAATATTTCTCTTCCCCAAACCGAAGTTTCCATATCCAAATATTTTACTCCCATCTTACTATTTAGAATTGAATGTACATCTTTTTTTTTGGGGGGGGGGCACACCTGGTGACGCTCAGGGGTTACTCCTGGCTATGCGCTCAGAAGTCGCTCCTGGCTTGGGGGACCATATGGGAACCGGGGAATCAAACCACGGTCCGTCCTAGGCTAGCGCAGGCAAGGCAGGCAACTTACCTCCAGCGCCACCGCCAGGCCCCAAATGTACATCTTTAATGAATAAAAGTTAAGGATTATTATGGCCCATTGGTCTTTAACTACCCAATATTTCAAAGATACTGGGACCTTCAATTTTCCAAAGTCTTCCATTGGGTAAGTCCCATAATAATGGATGTAGGGAAGGAATCAGATCTCAAGGTTCTTGGTAAATTTGACAATAGTTTAAATTATTTAAACAGTTTGAACAAACTAAACAACAACAACACATGAAAACTTACAATGAAAAAAAAGACAGAAAAGAAACAGAACGTGATTGGCTGAAAGGAAGTCTCAGAAATATGTGCCAGAACCAAACTATTTTTTAGCCTTTGTGTGGGGCTGGCAGGAGGAGGGCTCATAATTAGCTGTGCTGAGGGCTTCTTCCTGACAGAGGACAATATTGCTACAGGGGTTTTGAACCCAGGTCATTTGTATGTCTCTCTGGCCTGCAGAATCATATTATTTAACATTATGCTTATTATTTTTAGATTTAAAAATATCTTTATTTAAGCACCATAATTACATACATGTTTGTAGTTGGGTTTTAGTTATAAAAAGAATCCAGTGCAATCTTCCCACCACCAATGCCCCTTTTCTCTCCTCCCCACCCCTTCCCTGCCTGTATTTGAAGCAGGCATTCTATTTCTCTCACACTACTACCATTGTCATGATGAACCATATTATTTTAAAAAGATTATCTTTCTTCTGCCTTCCCACATTTCTTTGTCATGTCCTTTGCATAAACACTACACTAAATTTATTACGGCCACACATGTTTAATTTAGAAAGCTGAAAATCCTCATACAGACACATATTGTCATACAATAGAGTTCGTACATATAAAGCTCAGAAGACTCAGCCTAAATAATTTCTCAAAAAAAATCAGTATATTTTTTCTTTCTAGATAGAACATACCTCACACAATAATAATATGGCTTTCTGTTGTGTATGTAAACATTTTATGGGATTATTATGTTACTGACCCTACCCTGATCTGTGATTGTGCCCTACCCTAGGGTGTGACCTGGCATTCTGCTAACTTCAATAAAAACAGATTAAACATTCAATTGATTTTTTTATCACAGAGATGTTATATTTCACTGGGAGTTTGTATTTTATAATAGCTTTTATCTTAAATGAAGGCAAAGTTGAGCAAAACTTACGGATTCATCTTCATCAGTGTCTGATCTGTCTGAAAAGTCTTCGTTTTCTGAGTCTTCTGACATCTTTCAATATTTGGCTTGAAATGTCTTATATGGCTATGCTATAAAACAATTACTAAGATCTTTATTTGACAGTATTTTTAGGTTGCATTTATTACATTAAATGTGCATTCCAGGGCCACCTGCATCTCTGGACAGGGACCCAAAGCATACAATCATTCAGACCACTGGAGCAATCAATGGCGCACCACAAACTTTCGTTACAGGTCCCATTCACAGAACATGTTTTTGCAAACTACTACTTCCTTCTTTTCTTTCTTTCTTTCTCTCTCTTTCCCCCCATTTTTCTTTCCCATTCTCCTTGATTCTTATCAATTCAATCTTTTTAAACTTATTTCTATTGTAATTACTTATTCTTTTTTCTCCCCTCTTATCTTTTGTTTCCCCCCCTTTCTCTCCTAATCTGCATCTTAACCATTTATCTTTCTTAACTCAATTATCTCTAAGAGCTCAGACTCAACCTCTGAGGGTCAGGACTTTAACAGCAACCTAAGAATAGATCAATAGGGCCCGGGAGATAGCATGGAGGTAAGGCGTTTGCCTTCCATGCAAAAGGTCATCGGTTCGAATCCCGGTGCCCCATATGGTCCCCCGTGCCTGCCAGGAGCAATTTCTGAGCATGGAGCCAGGAGTAACTCCTGAGCACTGCCGGGTGTGACCCAAAAAAAAAAAAAGAATAGATCAATAACACCTGCTTTATGTGGGCATGAGTTTGTAACAGTGGACTCCCCTTTGATTGCCAAACCTAAAATATAAACAATTTATGCCTAAAGTGTATATATTCCCTCCTATATATATTATCTCCCTCCCCCTTTCAGAAATCCTAATATCCTTTCATCCCCCAACCCTGATCCCAGATCTCTCCTTATCTAACCCTCTTTACCCTCAGTTCTTAATTCATCAGGTACTGAGACAGATCTTCTGCCCCAATAAGCCACCACCGAGCTCCCAAAGTGAAAGGACACCCTCTCAGTCCCAAATCTCACATACCAGCAAGAAAGTACAACCAACACTCCTGATGACTCATGCTCTGTGGCCCTCCTTCTCACCCCCCAAATGTGAACTGTTACATGCTACTGATTCAGCCCCAGAAGGACCCCCAGCCCAAGAACACTATCTGATCCCTTATGGTCACAAATCATTTCTCAAACTCAACAAGACCATGGTGTGTGATGAAATTGTGCCCTGGACTTCACCCCCACAAGAATATCTCAAAAGACTTAATGGGGAGGCCTATATGTCCTTTTCATGTTTAATACCTCTATAATGATAACACCTAGTCTGTTTATCCCCAAATATAAGAACTTCTTAAATAACTCATTTTCTTTAATTCCTTTTCTAAATTTATTTTTAGTTATTTCTTCATATATATATATATATATATATATATATATATATACATATATGCTTTTTTTTCTTTTTCTCTTCTGTAACTTCATCTCTCTTGGTTTTGCTTGGTATGAAAATCTACAAGAAAAAGTCCTGCCTGGCAGGGTCCGGGAGATAGCATGGAGGTAAGGCATTTGCCTTTCATGCAAAAGGTCATCGGTTCGAATCACGGTGCCCCATATGGTCCCCCGTGCCTGCCAGGAGCAATTTCTGAGCATGGAGCCAGGAGTAACCCCTGAGCACTGCCGGGTGTGACCCAAAAACCAAAAAAAAAAAAAAAAAAAAAAAAAAAAAAGTCCTCCCTGGGATAAAATCTCAGGTCAAAACCAGGGCACAGAGATTGTGTAGCCTGACATTCTTACCTCCAAACACACCAGCAATACAATTGGGCACCATTTTTTGCAAAGGCATACTTAAAAAAAAAGGGAAATTTTACATATAGAAACAAGTTCTTATCTACTAGGGATAAGAGACCATGCATATAATACAGGGGCACCTCTGACCCTATGCATGTGTCATGAGGACCCAACTTAGACTACATGTGATTGGACAGCGACCGTCCAACCCAGAACCCCAGATCTCACACGTGGAACTGACACAGGTCCCAGCAACAGCACCAGGAACCAAACCCCTCCCTGGGAAAGTCCTAATAGCACTCTGGCACCAACTTGCACCAGTTTTGATTTGACACCCTGACATGAGGAAACAGCAACAACTTGATCTAAGAGAGGATTGCCCTATCTCATCACCTAACGGTATGATGAAATCAGAAGACATGTCATTCATTGCTCTATGCAAAAATCAAAATCGATAACTAGAGAAGATTGACCTTGATAAACATGGGCTGGGCAAAACCTATAGAGGGACCAATGAGAAAGATCCTAGCTTAGGCTTTGGCCTAGGATTCATACAAAAACCAAGATCTCTAATTCCAGAGGTCTTTTTTTTTTTTTTTTGGTTTTTGGGTCACACCCGGCAGTGCTCAGGGGTTACTCCTGGCTCCATGCTCAGAAATTGCTCCTGGCAGGCATGGGGGACCATATGGGGCACCGTGATTCGAACCGATGACCTTTTGCATGAAAGGCAAACACCTTACTTCCATGCTATCTCCAGGGCCCCCAGAGGTCTGACTTTAACAACTGTGACTGAACAGAACTTCTGGAACCACACTGAAAGACTCTCTCTCAGACTTTGTCCAAGGATCTGAGCAAAAACCAAAACCACTAATTACAGAAGACTGATTACAACAGTGATGGAACAGAACCTCTAGAACCATAAAGAAAAACTCTCTCCTAGCCTTCGTCCTGTGACCTACGCAAATACCAAAATCTCTAGCTACAGAGGCCAGATGTTATTATCCACAATTGAGTGGAAAGTTTCCTGGTACCATAAAAAGACCATGGGTGTGAAAATGAGCGTGTATGAAGCCTGTAGGTGTTCCCATGGCAGTATGCTTCAGGGGTCAAGAAACCCTGCATCTCCTAGGTCAAGGAAATTCCCTTTCTTTTTTTTTTTTTTTTTTTGGTTTTTGGGCCACACCCAGTGATGCTCAGGGGTTACTCCTGGCTACATGCTCAGAAGTCGCTCCTGGCTTGGGGGACCATATGGGAGCCGGGGATTGAACCGCAGTCCTTCCGAGGCTTGTGCAGTCAAGGCAGGCACCTTACCTCCAGCGCCACCGCCTGGCCCCTGGAAATTCCCTTTCTAATTTCCCCAATGCTTACTGTGCCTTTGCAAACAAACAAACAAACAAAAAACAAAATCGTTTCTGTAGTTGCTGATTTGGTTTTTGTTGTTGTTTGTTTGTCTATTTGGGGGGTTGACTGTTTTTTTCTTTTCTTTTTCTTTGCTCTTGTTATTTTTTGCTGTTTTTGTTTTTTGTTTTTCGTAGAAGTAGGTTTTTGGTTTCTTTTTGTATTTTTGTTACTACTATTTTATTGCTTTATTTGTTTTTGTCTTGTTTTGTTTGGTTACCTTTTTCTTCTTTTTTCCTTTTCTTCTTCTAAATTAATAATTATAACACCTAGACAAACTCTTACTAGTTTTTTGCTTGTTTTGTTTTTTTCTCTTTTCCCTTTTCTTTTCTTATACTCCAACAGAACCACATTATTGGAATCATTTTGTTCAGCCCCATAAATTGGGGTGGGGAGATGGAAAATACCAAGGACCAGACAGTCATATGAACATTTAGTGGAAATAGAAAAATGATCAGGGACCAGTGATATAGCATGGAGGTAAGGCTCTTGCCTTCCATGCAGAAGGACGGTGGTTTGAATCCCAGCATCCCATATGGTCCCCCGTGCCTGCCACCAGGGGTGATTTCTGAGCATAGAGCCAGGAGTAACCCCTGAGCGCTGCCCGGTGTGAACCAAAAAGCCAAAATGAAAGAAAGAAAGAAAGGAAAGAAAGGAAAGAAAGAAAGAAAGAAAGAAAGAAAGAAAGAAAGAAAGAAAGAAAGAAAGAAAGAAAGAAAGAAAGAAAGAAAGAAAGAAAGAAAGAAAGAAAGAAAGAAAGAAAGAAAGAAAGAAAGAAAGAAAGAAAGAAAGAAAGAAAGAAAGAAAGAAAGAAAGAAAGAAAAGAAAAGAAAAATGATCAGACATGAACATCAAACCCAAATCAATGACAACAGAATTGATACTCAATCTACAACAAGCTGTACAAATGGGAACCAGTTATACTAGCATTACAGGGGCTAAAGGGGGGAGATATGGGATGCATGCTGGGAACATGGGTGGAGGGAGGACAACAACACTGGTGATGGGAATGACCCTTACTCATTGTCACTATGTGACTTAAATAGTAAGGTGAAAGGTTTGTAATTCACTTTGACCATAAGGACATATTTGGTGATGGGTATCCCCCTGATTCAATGTTAATATGTACCTAAAATACTACTGTGAATGATATGTAAGCCATTATGATAAAA
This sequence comes from Crocidura indochinensis, assembly GCA_004027635.1. Classification (NCBI taxonomy): domain Eukaryota; kingdom Metazoa; phylum Chordata; class Mammalia; order Eulipotyphla; family Soricidae; genus Crocidura; species Crocidura indochinensis. The sequence continues at coordinate 1,513 of PVKC010024758.1, read as the reverse complement.
ATTTTGTGTTTTAATCAGAAATGTTCTTTGACTTACATGCATTATTATATAATATTAATTATATTATATGTTATGTTATGTTACTATATTATGTTATGCTAGTTCACCTCAAGATGTTAATCAATTTTGCCTCTTGAATAAATTCTTACAATTAAAAATTTATCTAGAAAATCTAAAAGGAAGATGAAAAAACGAATTCCTAACTTTTTGTGACTACTGATAAGATAATGCAAGTTAACTGATGTTTTTCTTAAATCACATGGAGGGTTGTAGTTGTTTTTTATTTGAAAGCCAATGCCATTTTTATTTGTTTTGCTTTGTTTTTATGGGGCGGGGAGGGCACATTTGAAAAGCTAGGAAAATATATGGTAATTAAATGAAAAATGTCTACAATCTGAAATCTTAAACACAACTCAAGAAAGAGTATAATACAAAGAATAAATATGAACACTGGAACCAAATTCTCTGCTTCTAACCCCATTTTACCAAAGGGGCTGAGTTATTTTTAAAAGTTGTTTATACAAGCAAGTATCTGAATGTTCATGACCACAGTATACACAAAAGCTGTTTAATATCTCTAGTTATGTGAACCAAATTCAAAATAAAAAGATTACTCAATAAAAAAATGTGCATTCCAAAATATATTCAATGGTTTTCAATTAGCAATGACAGGCTTCTCTAAAATTAAAGATCTGAAGATTAATTTCCATTTTCATAAAAGACAAAATTCATGATAAAAGGCAAAGAAGTAATCCAATTCTAAAAGAAATTTCCAGGGTACACAGCCAAATCATTGTATATTCCATATTTAAGAGACTACACAGCGATACAAAATTCAGAGTGATTCTGAGACATTCAACAAATCACGAATCAATAAGAACAATATTTAGGCAATGAAATGTGGTATAGTTAACTTTTTTTTGGTTAATTTTTTTTCAATTGCCTAAACTTTAAAAGATTTTTCTCTTTACGTTTCGATTATTAGTCTAGGACCTGTGTCTGCTTTAGTAACATTTTTCTTACTGAAATCTCAGTAGCTAGCATAAGTTTGTATTAGTCAAATAAATTCCTACATAAATATTCTTCCAGCTGGTGAAGTCAACTGAGTCAGGTCATGAATATTATTTTTGAAACATCAAAGAAGTGGACCGATTTCTCATTTCTTGCACCGAAAATCGTGCTCGGGAGTGTGGACAATGCAATAGGAAGTTCAAGGAAGGTTCTTAACAATAAATGACAAACGCAACAGACGTTTGTTACAAATGCAACAACGTTTACAAATGTCACAAGTGTGACGATGTCACAAATATAACAGCAGACTTTTGTTGCAACTTTAACAATGTGACAAATGTGACAACGTGGCAAATGCAGCCAATGTTAACAGACATTTGCAAACTGCCTGGAGAGAGACACTTTTTGATTTCTAAGAGACTGAAGTTTCAAGTGTGTGTGTGTAACAGGTGAAGTTTCAAGTGTGTGTGTGTGTGTGTGTGTGTGTGTGTGTGTGTGTGTG
>PVKC010024757.1:0-16742 GCA_004027635.1 Crocidura indochinensis | reverse complement strand
CCCTCTCCTCCTCCTCCTCCTCCTCCTCCTCCTCCTCCTTCAATTCAGTACGGGGGTATTGCTGGTCCTGGACAAGGCCTGGGAGCCATGGGGACGGGTGCGGTGGCACTGGGGCAGTTGGGGGGTTCTGTGATGTCATGGATTCTAGGCTGGGGGGAGGGGCCCTGCCAGGGCCAAAGGTCCTTTTTTCTCCCTCTTGCTACATACTTGTGCTCTGTGTCCTCTGCAGAGAGAACACTATAGAACTGCAATACCGTGAATCACTCTACTTGTTCCCAGTGCTCCTGTCATCACCTGAGCAAGGGCACTCTAAGAGGCATCCCCACCACTGGGCTGCCACCATTCTCTCTGGGATCCTGTTATCACAACTTCTGAGGCCACCCAGGGGAAGCTCCTCCCCCCAGGGGAAGGACCTCTACTTCCCCTGCCTCTGCCCAACCCACACCCTCTGCTCTCCTCCCCCTTCCTCTAGCCCCAGACTCCCCTTTCAACAGGATGACATCTGTGCAGCGACCCTGCAAGGTACCTTAGGCTTGCAGCAACTGTCAGGGTTCTGTTTGTTACCAGAGGGCCCCAGAGACCCGGCCCAGGGAGTCTCACAGCTGGCCAGCATTCTCCAGCATTGCCCAGGCCTGGCAGCAGACTGTACCCGGCACAGGTTATGGACCTTATTGACTCTATGATCAATTCATCATTTGAAACACCTCAATATCAAAATGCTGAACGATTTACTGATGGTAGCACACTGCACTGGACTTGGCCTCCAGCTGGATCAATCTAAACACCTTGAATGGAGGGTGCAGGCTGCCAGGAAGGGGAGTGATGGCTCAGAAACAACAGAACCACTTTCATGCCTTTTCTCCCCTCCCTTCTCTTGCACTCTTCCTCCAACCCCCAGACTCCTTTTACAATATGAGGATGTCTTTTCTAGACCCACAGGGGTACCCCGAGCTTGCCCCTGAGATCAGGGCCTTGCTTGGTATCAGAGGGCCCCAGAGGCAAGGCCCAGTTTGTTGTGAAGCTGGCTGGCAGTGACTAGCAAAGCCCATGACTGGCAAGAAACTGGTGCCAGATGCAGCTCATGAAACTTATTGAGTCTCTTACCCTCTTACCATTTTAAACACTTGTGGTCCACAACCTGCTGATTGAATTGCTGGACATAGTACATTTCACTGGACTTAGATCTCCAGCTGGATCCAACTGAAGAAGACTAAGAAGGAAGGGTAGAGGCTGCCAGGGAAGGAGATGAGGGGTACCCAACACCAGAGACTTTTCCCTCCTTTCCTCCCATTCCTTCCCTTCCACCCTTCTTCCAGCTCCAAACTCACTGGATGGGAGTCTAAGCTAAATATAAACCAAAGGGGTTGGAGGTTCCCGTGTTGGTTCACCCCCAAGAGATGAAGAAACAAGCTACAAATCAATTCTCACTCAGCCAGAGAATGACATCCTAGCCAGAACTGAATGAGAAAAGTGTTCCAACACATTTTCAGTTATTGTGTATCCCAAAATATGGATTAACCCAATAGATCAAAAAATGTTCTTGTTGATTCTGCTGGTTTTCCTCACACTGGCTGTGGGGGGTGGGAGTCAGGGGAAAGATGGGGAATGACAACAGCTCATAGAGACCCCGTTGCCTTCTGGAGCTCCTCACCTCCTTGAATAAGATTGAGGGGATTTTAGTTTTTAGGAAGGTGTAAAGCAACCCCTTGTCCCTGTCACTGTTGTAGAACCTTTGCATGAAGACAGTCAAGATCTCAGAGGCCCCCGGAAGCAGAAAGTGTGACCTGACTAACAGGAAGTCGGGAACCAGAGGTGGACATGGAGATCTCTGAATGTTTGTTGGCACCACTGAGATGTTGCTTTATTGGTTCCTCTGGAAAGGACATGAGTAACGATGCCCTTCCCAAAACAAACCATATCTCCAGGATGAGACACTGAGTAGAGGTCAGAGGGTAGAAACACTGACTGGATGGCCACCTACCCTTAGGGTCTGTCTCAAAGATGTGAGTGGGGAAGCAATGCCTTCTGGGATTGTACAAAGGTGATATGAGGAGTATTCGAGGGGAAAGGATGCCCTGCATGGAAGGAACTTCAGTGTATGTCCTCAGAAGCTTGCTGCACACCCTTCCATTGCTGGAAACAGCTCCTCCCCTGATGCCAATCAAAGTGTTCCACACAATGTCCTGCTGCCTGAGGAAGTGTGTGGGTTGATGAAGATGAAAACAGTAGGGATGTGGCCAGACACAGTGTCTCCTTGATAGAGTTTGTTAGCAGGCTCTGCTGTGTAGACACACTGATGACAATGCACAAGGGAATCCTCTCATAGATATTCACCTATCATGGGGTGATATTTAGAGGAGATACTAGAATAGTTATGTCTTTGCCAGAGTCAGGGAACATTTCCATGGAATTCCTCCAGTCTTGAAGCAGAAGTTCAGGGCTACAGGTGCTTGGGTTCCCACCAGGGAGTCCCATGAAAACATGGTTTTTGATGTGAAGACACTAATATCTACTCTTCTTAGGGATCTATAACATGGCATTGCCTCGAGTATCAACAATGGGGTGACATTTTCTATAGAGCACTTGAAGTCATTTTTCTAGACAGACTCTTTGAATGCTTGTTCCTAAGAAAACAGGCAGTAACTGGTTCAAAGGGCTCCAGCATATGCTTTGTATGGAAGAGCACAGTGTTCCAGTCTCCAGCATAACACTGTCCGAGAGACTGAAAATAGATCCTTTACATTGTTGTCTGTTTTCTGCCCACAAGTCCCCTTAAAGACAGGAAAGAACACAAAACCAATACAGTGAATCCCAGGTGACATTCCTTTGGAAGGCAGGAGGGGTCTGGGTAAACATGTAGTATTGCAACTGGGGAAGTGGCTGACTCTTTCTTCAATTGAATGTAGTTGAAGTATCTGAACCTCACTGGAAGTATAATGCTGAGTCAGGTATGCTAAGGTTTTTTTTTTTTTGGGGGGGGGGTCCTACTCTACTTTCTCCTCTTCCAGAGCAGTGTTCTGATCTCAAACAACCATTTGGAAACTTTTAGCTTGAGGAGAAGAAAAGTGAGAGATAAAAGTGAGAAAAATAATCTAAGAATCTAGTATTAGTCTGGGAGTCCTTGAAAATCACTTTTTCTATAAAATTATCATCTTTTCTTATCAACATGAAACTTATATATCATATTCCTCTTTAGTTGTTGTCTTCTTTTATTTTCATCTTTACTACTGGAGAGTAACATAACATCTATCTTTTTAGCCTAACATGGCCTGACTTCCACCTCTACCTTGTTTCTAAAATTCATTTTTTTATTTTTTATTTTTTGTACCACACCTGATGACACTCAGAGGTTCCTCTTGGCTATGTGCTCAGAAATCACTCCTGGCTTGGGGAACCATATGGGATGCCAGAGAATCAAGCAGCGTTCATTCTAGGCTAGTGCCGGCAAAGCAGATGCCTTACTGCTCCACACCACCATGCTGGCCCCTGAAATACATTGATAGCACAATTCCCATAGCCAACAGAATATTAAAAGTCTTATTTTAGTCAATATTTATAGTTTGACATTGCTAATCTGCTCCCTTGTTGTTGAGATTCCTACTTGGCTTCTATAATTCCCTTTTTAACTGCAATACTCCTACAGAGTATAGCCTTCTTTTTTATGTTGTATTTATGTTGGTCTTTGGATTTACCTTGTGATCTTAATTTTCATAGTCAACTATTTTCTTTTTTAAAAATAAAATTTGGATCATACCTGGTGATACTCAAGGCTTACTCCTGGCTCTGTACTCAAGGATTACTCCTGGGTGGTGCTTGGCACCACTGTTGGTGGTGTTGATTGAACCATGGACTGCCATTTGCCAAGCAAATGCTCTATTGGCTTTACTATTTCCAGTCTAGCCTATGTTTCTTAAACATAATTTCAAGTACTTTTTCACGATCTCTATATCTATATTTTTAATTGCTATGCAAATCATTCTATCTGCATGTAGTGCTATGACACAACTAACCAAACCCATTGTCTGTCTTCACAAATAAGTATATTTTATTGAGACATTTTGTTTATATAATTCCCATACCTGGGGATATGGGGGCATTTTTCTCCTATTTACTTTCATCACACTTCATTCTGGTCTATGATGCCAGCTAAATGAAGACAAACTGATAGGACTATAGAAGATTATTCTACCACCTTTCTAGATTATTGAGTTGCATACTAAACTTGAACTGATCACTCTTCATACTGGTTTAACCTGCCTGATTGGTCCAAGTGATTTTCCCAGATCTGTGATGATCAGTGGTTACAAAAATACCAGTGTACCTAACCATGCTTCATCTAGTCAGAAACTTGAAAATGACATTGGAGCATGACCTACTCAGAACCTGAAATTTGCCTCTCTTTTTGGCATTGTTTTGCTTTAAAAAGTATCAACAACATTCTTGTACACGATAATTATAGAAGGAAGAGATGCCAGAAAATCTACCTCATATTTTTTATTTTATAATCTTGCATTTTATTATCTTATAATGTTTTGTTCTGCTTAGTAACTCCAGCATACACCTGATGTCCAATATAAATTAAGAATTGTCAGGGGCCAGAGCAGTGGCACAGAGTGGTAAGGCATCTGCCTTGCTGGTGCTTGCCTAGGATGGACTGTGGTTCAATCACCTGGTATTCCATATGGTCCCCTGAGCCAGAAGTGATTTCTGATCACATAGCCAGGAGTAACCCTTGAGTGTTGTGAACTTTCTCATCTGTTACTCATGTAGATTGCCTTCTATTTCTTTTAATTTTACTTTTTTTTTTTTAAATTTTTGGGCCATACCTGGTGGTGCTCTTGGGTTACTTCATGGCTTTGTGTTCAGAAACTACTTCTGGAAGGCTGGGATGGGGATACTGGGAATCAAACCTGGATCAGCTGTGTACAAGGCAAATACCATAACTGCTGTGCAATCACTTCACTACTAAATTTACTTCTTAAATTAGCTTCTAGTCTGCCTTTTAATTCTAGTTTTGCTATCGTTATTATTGTAGAAGAGAGCCTCATCAATCAAAAATCCTAATTGATTAATATTAGTCATGAAAATTATCACAAGAAAAAAAATAAAATTGTGTTGTGTGATGGGTTTCTGGGATTACCTCTCAGACAAGGTGAGGTTTTCATTCCAGTAGGAGGGAGATTTTTAGAAGGAGAGAAGACGTAAAACAAAATCCCCAAGGAGAGAATACGATTTTTGGACCTGACAAGAAGATACAAGATCAGAATTGTTAAGTCATAGTGGATTTGATATTGAAGAATTTCTGAAAGATCAGAATCAAAACTCATGACTCATAGAGTATGTTAGTCAAGGCAGATTATAATAGAGAGAAAATTAAAGATGAAAGCCAAGGTTATATACAGGGAAGCTGAAATCATAGTAGGGAGAGAGGTCTCAGAGGTATTTGTCGAGGATAAAGGAGAGTTGGCTGTGCTCTCAGACATAAGAATAGGGACACTGGGAGAAGGAGTCAAAATGTCATTAAGGCATCTTTGGTTAAAACCAAATTATGAACATGTTTGTTTGGCTGTTTTTGTTTTTGTTTTTTGTTTTGGGGCCACATCCTGTGATGCTCAGGGGTTCCTCCTGGCTATGTGCTCAGAAATTGAGCCTGGCTTGGGGGGCCATATGGGATGTTGAAGGCAGTGTGTTCTAGGTCAGCAGAGTGCAAGACAAATGCCCTACTGCTTGCGCCACTGCTCCGGTCCCTCCAAACATGTTTGTAATCATGGTGCTTAAATAAAGTATATGATAATGGATAAAAAGGAATTTTTGATAACAATTTCCTAAGTACATGAAGGGATATATACTAATAGTAACTAGTGACGTGCTGGACTTTATCAAAATTCAGATAGCTAATCAATAAAAAGGAGAAACTTCTTCAAGGAATCTAGAAGAAAAATGGCAAACTAGGCCAGGAGCTCCAGCACCCTCTGACATTGTCATAGTTCATATTTACCTTGTCATGTAGATGATTAAAATAGTATTATGTTTTTTAAATACTGTTAAAGATTGAGATGTACTGAAATCAATGTTAGTTGGAAACATATAGGTCTAAAAAGAAGGTAAACTATCAGGTGGGGGCTGGGTTTTGTGCATGGGATACATTGTTTGGAAATTTTAAGCCAGCTCACACGCTAGACCTGTGAAGTCAGATGGGTATCCCAAATCCAGATCTAGTTTGAATGAATCAATGCAAAGAGCTCATGCTGACCGCCCTTCCTCAGTAGGTCACCCTCCTGTGAATGAGGTTAAGTTGAAGGAAGTCAATGGGGTGGGTCCTTGAGGATGAATGTTTAAGTCAGCCACTCTGGTTGCCTATAATAATTAGTTAACAAGGGATATGTAAAAGCATTTCTGAGGATCAGAGGAGAGCTCAGCTGAGGTTAGAAAGCATTGCTTTATGGTGGCCCAGTTTCCATGGTTTCCTTTTTCATGCAGCTTTGGGAGTGGGAACAGAGAAAACTAGTTGTTGTCTACAATAAGTCCAGAGTAAGAAATAGTAACTTGATGTTAGAGGTTACTATATATTTTCCCCATGCCACAGCATTATTTTGAATTTTATAGAAAAAAAGATTGTAATACAAATTAAAAATGGTTACCTTTATACATCATATGCATTGCCTATAACTCAATCACATGCAATTTCAATAGATCTGCATAAAGAGGAAGTAAGGTTTTAAATTAAGAAAGTTAACAATGATATATATTTAACTCTGATTTTAAAAGAAATATGAAAATATTAGACCATTTGTTATAGTGATTTGGGCTCCTGTCTAGCAAGCATGTGCTTTGGAGACCAAGAATGTACAAATAAATAGTAATGGTATAACACAAATTTCAAATTTTTTGAGTGACACATTAACAATGTGAAGTTTTCCACTGACTGATATTTTAATGCCACACCCCCAACAAACCTATAATTAAAGTTATTTTGGCATTTTCATCTCAAATCCCTGCTTTTGGGGGGTGGGCGGGTTACAATTCCACTTTTAAAATGTGCTTCCAGATACAATTTGACATAAAATACAAAGTCTTATCCTAGCAACAATTTCCTTTCTATCCTTCCAGCATGAGCTATAGGAATAGGTGGCTTGTCAGTTTTCTAAACTACAAAGGGATTTTTAAAAGAAAATGGAATCTTCTTTGTTTGTTTATTTGTATTTGTTGACCAGAATCAATAAATGTGGGAAGGAAAGACTGGCTCTAGTACAATCCATACCAGTGTTAAAGATCTTTAGAATTTATCCCAGATAGTGCTGGGAAAAAATAGTAGTTCCGCTTACTGTGCTTGTCTTCTTTTTAATAAGGACATTTATTTATTCATACTTTTCTTTAAGAAAAATAACACTTGCCCTGTGATGATTCCCAGGAAATGAGTGTGGGTCAATCATTGCACATTCTTAACTGTGTATTAATTAGTCTGAGCAATAGCATCAATATAGGAAACAAAGACAGAGCTAGCTCTGGCAGCACATATTCTAAAATTGGAACAATACAAAGATTAGCATGGCCCCTGCTCAAGGATGACACACTTATTTATGAAGCATTCTATAATAAAAAAAAAGTCAAGGCATAAGAATAAGAATAATTTCCCTATTGCCTATTACTCCCTCCTTTCTCTTAATATTTGAAACTCAAAAATGTTATATTAAACTGTAATCATTTTTTCTTCCTCACTCATGTATTTTTACTTGGATGTAAATAATATGCATTGTGTATATACTATGTATGGATGTAGACAGAGATAACCACTTTTCTCTATTACTACTTCTGTCCTGGTTTCCATTTCAAGGGGTTAAAACTCTCTTGAAGAGAGACATCATCAGCTATTTTTCTCCCCCTGAAAATGAATGCTGGCTTAGGAGGGGAAAGCAGTAAGCTTCTAAAGTACTGGTTTAAATTCCTCCCTGGAATTCAGAAAGTAAAAGGAAAGTGCTTGGGAAAAAACCCTTATGCTGAGGTGGGGGGCCAGATGAAGGCCATTCAATTTGTGCAGGAAGGTCACAGGGGCAACGGGAGGGGTCACAGGCCCGGGAGCATTTGAAGAATGCCATCTTTTAAGTAGATTTTAGGTTCTCACTGGTTGGGAAACATCAATATGATCTTTCCTTCACGGACCATCCTAGGAACTGCCTCCTAAGACATTTTGTAGTTCATGGTGGGGTGAAACAAAACAAGTGCTATTGATTCCCGTCAGAGTCGTTGCTGCCTCAAACAGAAAGATCCTTTTTGGAACTCATCACTGGTTGATGTGCACAGAGCTTTGCTTTTCCTTAAGAGAGACATTTCTATTTTGGGCATGCGTTTCCACATTTTAAAAATTTCACAAAAATTATTTTCATCTAATCTTTATGTCAATCTTTATGCTTTAGGTGAACAGTGTTGCTACATCACACCCACCACCTAAATGCCAATATCCATCAGCATATTCTTGCCTACCTCTTTATATTACCTACCTACTTATATTCTTACCTATCTCTTTACCTCTCTCCTCAAATTCGTGCAACCTGATTTCCTCAGAAACAGCAAAGTTCAATCTTCAAATACTTCCGAAGGTTTTCTTGAGCCCTCTTCAAAATTTAAAATTCTCTAGTGTCAGTATAATATAGAAATGCAGGAAGAAAGGAGCAGTCACGTCAGGGACTACCATTGAGCTAAATGTAGTGTGACTTAATGCAGTTCTTGATAAACCTTTATGGCAAATTAGAGGTTTCCCGTTTCCCCAGTGGGCTGGCTATAAGATGCTGTTGGGAGTTTTTTTTCCTTCCCTTTTCTTTAACACAGGGCTCTTAAGAATTTGTAGCTATGTATTTTTAATACTGTCAATAAACAGCTTCCTCAAGACTCAGAGGGGCAATAATGGAAGCTGTTAACAAAGTGTGAAAAGCAACGGCTAGCAAAGGTTAATCACATGACTGCCCACTAATGACCTCTACAGCCCTGCATTTAAACCCAACAGCACTTGTAAAGACCAATCACGTGAATAATTTCCTGTCTGAGGTAGCCTTTATGGTTCAGAATAAAAGCAGAGCTGATTGTGAATAGAAAGACCCCGGCAGGGGATGTGGTTATTATTTTTAAGCTGATCTAAACACCTGGGCTTCCCACTGGACCCTATTAAACTTTCTTCATTATGTCTAAATATTTCAATCATTTCTACAGCCATTGTGAATTACTGCATTACTAAGGTAGCCAAGTAGGAGCAGGGCCAGCTAGGTTGACAGTGGTCAAGAGTTTCATCCTCAAGGTGATGACAATCAGGTAGGGCAAATACCAGACTCTGGGAAGGAATCTGAGAGTTCATTCCTCCCTCCCCAGCTCCCTGTCACTGCCCGCCTCAAGAAAGACCACACGTAAAGCCATTCAGCCCCCAAACTTTTTTTTTTTTTTTAACTATTTAGAGTTTGCTGGATGAGGAGATTCCTTAGCTTACCCTGGTAACCCATTTCATTGTTTAACAGCCCTCACTATCTGCCCTCGAGTTTTCCCATATAAAGGACCTAAGCCATTTCTGCCTGGGTTTAGACCCATTCCTTCTTGCTCTGCTTTTGGATGGCTATATTTAGGCAATCCTCCCACCCCACCATTTTATTATAGATTTGGTTAAACATTACTTCCCTCCCAATCAAATAGCTGCCTTTGAAGATTTTATTTCCCACTTCCAGCATATAGATCTGGACATATTTAACAGGAGTCGTGACTGAAGCTCTAACCTAGTAACAATGGCACTTTTAAGGTTCATGGTAAGGACAGGATTTAAAAGCAGTAACAGGGCCTTATGCTTCCAATTTGGTACCCAGAAAGTGGGTGGTCCTTAGGGTGGCTGGGGGCCTAATCATCTTCTTCTTCTTTTTTTTTTTGCCATTGCTATTTGTATATATCAGCTCATATTCCATGACATTATTTGTGTAAATCTCTTTCCTGAGTTGTATTATTGTACTTTCTGCCATACCAAAAAGCTGCATAACATTAGACGAATAAGAATGGGATAGAAACTAAGATCTAAGGTTTAATATTGTCTCTGATTTGTCATGATAGTTTTTTTTAATCAATTGTATCAATCAATTGAATCATACTTCCTGGAGTTGTTGTAAGGAATAAATGAATATCCTTGAAAGTTAGCGCTTCCAGGTATTTGTAAGTTTTTGTACCTTACCTTTTTTTTAATCAGTAAATCTAAATCTAGCATAGTCTTGATAAATATCTGCAGAAAGCATTCACAGGGGACATATCAGAAAATAAATCTGGTTCCAAGTGTCACACAACTTGGAAGATTGAAAGAGGGCGATTTGGGAGCCGGGAGGTGGCGCTGGAGGTAAGGTGCCTGCTGACTTGCCTGCGCTAGCCTAGGACGGACCACGGTTCGATACCCCGGTTCCCATATGGTCCCCTATGCCTGCCAGGAGCGACTTCTGAGCGCATAGCCAGGAGTAACCCCTGAGCGTCACTGGGTGTGGCCCAAAAACCAAAAAAAAAAAAAAAAAAAAAAGAGGGCAGTTTGCCATTTTGTCTGAACAATCATCAGAAAAGACTCTAAAGGAAAGTGGGTGTCAGAGTTACCTATAAACAAGAACTTTTTCAAAAGTGCCATCTGGAAGTCTCTTTTCTCTTTTCTTCTACAACCTCAGCCATATTTCTATACTAACATATGTTTGGACACAAAATGTGTTCATTTCATGGTTTTAAGCCCAAACTTTACATCTTTTCTTCCAAAGAGGGACCCAATAGAACTAGTGGAGTAGGTATTCAGATGAACACGGAAGGATCATATGTTGATTCCAAACCTATTTTCTGAGGCTGAAAGTCAAGAGGAAAAAATTGTAATAGTCATTTTTAAAGAAAAAACAATCATACTGTTATTCTAAAAGTATTGCTTTTATAAGAAGGGAAGGTCCTGGATAGCAGAACAATAGGTATCCACTTTCATTAGAATTCTTAGGGAACCCTCTTTGCCTACGCCTTAGTTGTCATGAAGGTGTTAGAATATCTTCATACACAATTCATGACAGCAAACCTTGAAAATCATTTTTACTGTTTTATTTTTTAAATTAAAAGGTTATATATTCACATTCTGTTTTTTCTTATTTTTATCTAGCTACTTAAGCTTTTTAAATTAAAAAAAAAAGAAATTGAAGTCAATTGTACTATAACATTGTGTTTCAGGTATATATCACTGAAAATCAGTATGGGTCTATAAAATGTGTCCAATTTTAACCACTAAATGTCCTTAATATTTTCTTCTACTCTGACTGAGAAGTGAAATGATAATGCTAATGTGGATGATGAAAGTGACCAAATTCCTCACATCTGTACAATGCTCTCAAAAAAAAAAAAACTATCAAGATCCACACCATTTTAAGTATTTCATTACTCGAACCTCTGAGGCCTCAAGTGAAAACAATTATATTTTTCCAGTGAAAAATTGGGACACTGAAAAATTGGAAGGTTCCCCCCACATATTTTTGTGTTTATCTGGGCTTTTCAAGTTTACTCTAGTGAAAATGAATTTTTTATTTTATAAATCCTTTCCTATTAGTGCTCCTTCTAGACACTAGAAATCAGGGGCTACTCTTGGCAAGACTCTGTTTACTGGTGTGTAATAGGTTACCAGGGCTACCCTGGTGGTGCTCAAGGGCCACCAAGGCTATACCTGGAAGTACTTGGGGAGTGTTAGACACAATGCTGGAAACTAAGTCAGGGAATCTTCTTTTCTCTAATTTTTTTGAGCTATCTCCTTGAACAAACAACCTTTTTTTTGTTTTGGAAGGAAGGGTTTTAATATCTGGTGGTACTCAGGGCTTATTCCTGACCCTACACTCAGGGATCAGTCTTGGCTAGCTCAGAGGTACATATTGGGTGCTAGGAATCTAACCTGGGTCAATCATGTGCAAAACAAACATACTATCTGCTGTATTATCACTCCATCGTGTGCATAATTTTCAAAAATGTAATACTGAAAATAAATATATATTTCTTTACATGATCTCTCCTTGCTTATTCTCACCTCCAAATATTTCTACTCTCATGGATTTTTGGGGTTGAGAGATAGATGCAGAATAGTCTCCCTCATCTATAGGTTTTAAGAAAAATAAAAGACATTTTGCAATAATCCTCAGAGAAAAAAAGAGGAGGGCTGGAAGGTCCAGCTCACCACAAAGAGTGGTGAGTGCAGTTAGAGAAATAACTACACTGAGAACTATCATAACAATGAGAATAAATGAGAGAAGTAGGAAGCCTGTCTAGAGTACAGTAGGGGTGGGGTGGGGAGGAGGGAGATTTGAAACATAGGTGATGGGAATGTTGCACTAGTGAAGGGGGGTGTTCTTTACATGACTGAAACCCAACTACAGTCATATTTGTAATCAAGGTGTTTAAATAAATATATTAATTTTAAAAAAAGAAAAAAAAGAAAGTATCATGGATTTTTTTCTTTACCCTCCTTGGATTTCAGCTGGAAATGAATTTCTATAGAAAGCTCTGTTTAGGGACAGACTTGTTGGTATTTGAAAATTATGTAATCTGGGGGTTCTTACTTAGGAACAAAAGTACAAAATGATGAAGACAAATTTACAAATTAGTTATTTAGAATAGAAGATATCATTAAATAATACTTAAAAATGTAACAAAACTCTTTAATGTCTTTCCCACACTCTCAGCTGTCTCCTTTGACTGTTCCTTCACTATTGCAATATTTTTCCTAGTGATAAGAAAAGACAACTTTTTTCTCTTGCCTAGTAATCAAAGAATTTTTAAAATCCACAATTTAGAAAAGGTCAATACAATCTGTAGTAGTTGAACAATATTTTTTTTTACACAGAATAAAAGTTCTATATTTCCTACAGTATTTTAGGTTTGCTGATTTCTGGACCACCCATATGTTTCTTGCCAGGCTATGGAAGATACAGTCTGATCACTGGCTCCCTTAAAATATGCATCTTCCTCATGTCATTCTACTCTGTGACTAGCCACAGAGGTTGGAGCACTGTTTTTGGAAACCTTTCTTATACTGGGATAGTAGCAATCATTTAACTACACTTTGTAATTTGTCCAACCAAGTCCCCCCAAAAAAACATGTTTATATCTATTTTTCTACTAACTGATACTCATGGGGAAATAGGACAAGTAGGAACCAGAACAGAGACACTGCAATACTGATTGCTGTTGTATTATCTTACATTTGCACATTTTACAAAATAGAGCCATATAAACTTTGAAGAGGCTTTTAAGAGGGTGTTGAAAATGAGGAGCATTCAAGCTTTAATTTTATCAGTTTAGAGATAAATTCCCCTTCAAATTCAATTCGCAAGAAATTTTCTTGCAAAGTGTATTACTCTTTTAGCATGTTTCAAAATTAAGCTAAGCACTATATTATATATGTATATATATTCAATATATCAATCACATTAGTATATGATCCATTAAGGTAGGGTCTAAATCTGCACTCACTAGTGCTAGCACATGCTTGGTTGCTGATAAGCTTTAGTTCAAGACAACAGCTGCAAAAAAGAATAATAGCAGTTTCAGGGACAGCAAGATTGAATATTGACATTTATTTCCATCATTACATACCCCTCCCAACTTCCAATCTCCCAGAGCCTAGTTTCTAATGAGATCCTCTGTCCATGGACCATCTTCTCCAAATGGCACTGTTTATAGTTCCAGAGCATTCTGAAGCCCATGGTGAAAGTCCATTTGTTCTCTCCCACTTCTGTCTTGAGGGTTAATCAAACTATCCTCTGTGGGATCCAAAAGCTGATCTGATTAGTGATTGTGTTGATTGTGAAAATGTGTGATTATTTTTTATAATTTATAAGGCATGTTTAATTGGGCAATACTTATATGCTAATAAAAAAAGCCAATGACAAAATGTTAGACACTTCTGTAAGGTTTTCCAAAGATGCCATGTCGAATTCACTCCTCACCCCATCGCAAATAGATATACATGTATGTACAATGACAAGAATAGTTAGTTTGGAAGGATGGAGAGATTTATGAAAAGCTTATTGAGAAAATACCTCCTTATAGTTCTATCTGGAAATTCACCACTTTGTGGAAGTCCCTGTTTTAATCCTTTGTTGTTTTGGGCTTGTATTTCAGGTTTGAAGATATAATATTTGGGATACAGATTCTGAACAATGTCATCTTGAATTTAAATTACTTGCTCCATCTATGCTCTGTTAATTCTTATTGAAATGACAGGACCAGTAGAGATGCTGAGTGATGCATGTTTGCTCGAATGGCATCACAGAGGCATCAGCTTTGCTGAAGTCTAACCCGCAGACAGAACAGGCTAGAGTAGAGTTAGTCCCTGACCCTAGACCTATCCCAGATTGGAGCAACACAGGGCTCTGTCCCTGTTGGCACTATATTTAGACTGGCAGAATATAATACTGTATACTATTTGTCTAATTCCATTAGTATTTAGTAGCTACTATGTGGTAAGAGCTCTCTTATACTTGGAGAGAGGGCTGTGAGATAAATAGAATAGAGTCCTGTGTCCAATTTCTAAGACCTAGTAGAGGACACAGGTAAGTAAATAGATTCCCATACTCTGCTTATTCGACACAGCAGTAAAACAGAGAGAAAATAGTGAAGCTGCTCAGAGGTTGGAGTGAGGAAAGCTTCCAATGCAGAAGAGACTTAGGAATTTTAAGTAGAATGGGATTGTGGAGTGTACTTGATGAGTCTCATTCGCCTGTGCTACAGCCACAGGACAATCCATTTGACAGTAGTTCCTCACTAATGACAGGAGCCAGTGTTCACTGAGAAACCTTGATTCCAGACTCTGTCAGGGTGCCCCATTTATGGTCTCATTAAATCCTTCACAATTCTTTGAGGGCTAGTACTCTTCATTTTATAGATGAAGAACATGAGGCTTCAAGAGGGAACTTGCCCAGGATCATACAGCTGCTGTGAGACAGAAGCAGGGTTCTAACTAAATCGGGTCGGACTCTGGGGCCCAAGCTCTGGACCAAATAACACACAGAACCAAGAGAGGCTTCAACTATTGCACTTGGCACTTTCCACTTTTCACAGTGCTTTCACCTATTTCAACTCATTTAAACCTCTTAAGCACCCTGGGGTTGACACTGGAAAGACATTATTCAGCCAATTGAAGGGAAGGAAGGAAAATGCCTCGCAATTAGAGGTAGACCACGGCCAGGACTCAGATTATTTGACTTCTAGTGGAGATTTCTTTTTGCTACTGGATGAATGGAGATTCTAGGAAATGCATAGAAATGATTGCTTTGTTTTCACACACTCTCTCTGCCTCTCCTTCTCCCCCATCAAAGGCTTATTTGAAAAATCCGAAGAACATTTCTGTATACAGGTAGGAAGGAATGGGAGGGGGGGAGGAAGGATCTTTTTTTTTTTTCTGTGCTTGGTGGGAATGCCAAGGGCTTACCTTCTATCCATTCTCATAAATTATTCTATTGAAAGGAAGGATTTTAGAGCACTATATCATGAATTTAACATGTCACAGAGAAAGGTAAGTGGTGGCAAATGTCTGATTTAGTAACAATCTGAGGTGATTTCTAGATAGGTGGTCTATTTTTATGTACAGTAACAACAGATAATGAAGTAAATCTGAAAGAATTCTAAAAATATTCCAAAAATTATTACCCAGTGGATTTGGTTGGTCTAATGTGAAGACACATACTATAAATTATCATACAACATAGGCCAAAGGTTAACACTATTCATTAGTCAATGAGACTTAGTCCCACTTCAAATGTTGGCTCCTCTCCTTTTAGGTTCTCATTAGGCAAAAATATCTTGTTTTGTTGGCCTCTCAGAGTTCAAGTTCTATTATTTAGAACTCTACTGACAAATTACAGCTCCGACCTTTACCAGAAACATGCAATAATATTCTCCATGTGATTTGTACTGCTAACAAGTCTTTCAATATTTAAATCTTACTATTTTGAAAATGATGACAGGTTTCCTCTGTATCTGAAAAAATATAGAATGTTTTTAATTGGTATGATTTTATTAGTCATTTTTCAGGTGAACACTAAGCACTCTCTTACTATTAATAATAATAACACAAATGGTAATAGTTGAAAGATTAAAATATAATGTGATGGCTTCATCATATTTCCTTCCTTGTCACCCCAAGGAGTAAACTTTCTCTTTCTGACCCCTCTTTTTCATGTAGGCATTTTTGTTACTGTCACTCCAATTACTCTGAATGCTTTGTTGCTACTGAATTCATCATATTGCATATGATTAACTGCTGCCAATCTTCCCTATGGAACTAAAAGGCTGGGAATCACCAACCTGACAGTTCTATGTCTGGGATAGCTATATTTGCCACAAAGCAAAATATGTGGTATTAATGAAAAAATAAATAGGTGAATATTAAAATTGTAATGGTTTTTAATTGTTATTTTTAATTTTTTCATTGACTGAATTGTTTAATAGTATTAATGATATTTCAGAGGTTTAGCATTATATGGTTTTGGTGTCTGTGTGTAAGATTCTCACCACATCAATATTTTATTTTATTTTTTTTCTTTAACTTCTTTTTTAAACACCCCCTTCACTAATACAATTTTCCCGCCACCAGTGTTCCATAACTCCCTCCCTCCCAACCCACCCCCACCTGTAGTCCATACAGGCTTTTCAGTTCCCTCATTCTGAGGATTGTTACAAAAATGACTTATATTTTCCTTAAAACCCAAAGATGTGTGAAACTA
>PVKC010024756.1:0-16761 GCA_004027635.1 Crocidura indochinensis | reverse complement strand
CGTTTTTTTTTTGTTTTTTTTTTTTTGGAGCCAATATGGCCCACTCCCACGAGGTCCGAAGGACAGGAGACGAAAGATAAACACAAAGAAAAGACAGAACTCACAGTTCTTTGCAGTTGGCCCCACTAGGCAGGCGTGGATTCACAAAGATTCCCAGCCTGATGTCACAAACAGGGGACCTTGCTTTTGCACAGTACTTGAATCTTGTCAATGAAGTTTTCAATTATTTCAGAAAAACTGGAGGTGCAAATGGACAAAAACTAATTTGCAAAGGAACATTGTGATTCAATATTACACATAAGAGCCCTTCCAGCTTCATTATCCATAATGTAACAAATCATTAATGACATCAAAGTTAAAGAAAGTTTAAGCTATCTCATTACACACCAGAAGGATGAAATTAAAGACCTGACAAACTACTATTAACAAAAATGTGGAGCAACCTTAAATTTCAAATATTGTTGTTTGGAGCTTCAGATAAAAAATAATCTAAGAAAAATATCTGTAATTTTTTAAAACTTAGCATACTTCCTTTTTGATACTAAAATTATCTGCTTGTAGATATTTAACCAACATAAATAAAATTATATATATAATTGCTAATATTTATAAAAATTCAAAAATCTTATTACTAGGATTTATTCACAACTACAAATAGTAAGTGTGCTCACTTGCAAGAAAATGGAGAAAATCTGGTATATCAAATAATGGAATATTGATGCCACAGTTTAAGACTGAGGAGCCTGATACAAGATAGCTGAATCCAAGAAATGTAAATTCAAAACAGCAGTTTTCTCTTGAATTAATAAAGGTCACTATTAACTATGAAGGAACAAAAATATTATATATTGATAAGTTATAAAATACAAAGTTTCATGTAATTGTCAATAATCTCTGAAGTATACTTCAGTCTGGTGCATTTCACTATGTAAATCTTATGTCAGGAAAAAGATCACAAATGATTATCTATCTTTATATTAATTCCCTGCTGAAAATTTTAATATTAACACATCTTGAGTTCTAAGCTAATTGTAAAATGGAATTTTTACAGTGGTAGAATAAAAGACATACAAGGAATTGAATAATGAATAAGAACATTATAAAATAGTAATAAGATATGGAGAAAGAATAGCAACTATTATTCAATTCTATCTCTGACCAGTAGGCACTAGATAAGGTTAGAGATACTTTTGATGGCTTCATTGTCAGTATGTTTGAATTAATTTGCAATTACATATTTTTTCTTAAAATATGTTAAGTAATATATACAAAATATATGTACAAATATGAATTAAAGATCTTTCACTATCTACCGATCCCAGTCCCCAGAAGTCTTAAGTATTTTGTAAACTGCAATAATTCTCAGAAAATTTTATCACCATTCATGATCGGATAATTTTCTCAGGTCAATGTCATTTGAACAGACATGAATGATGCCATATTCAAGGGGAAACCATAGGAGTAATGTGAGATAAACTGTGTTCTCTAAAATCATCTATTGAAGACCTAACCCTCAGTACCTGATAATATGACTCTACTTAAGAGAAGATTAGATTGAAAATGAACCATTAGGTTAGGCATCTTTATAAAAAGAAGATAATTTCAGGAGAACCCAAATTTGGCAACACTTGACCTTGAAAATATTTTTTTTCTTTTAGTTTTTGGGTCACACCCAGTGGTGCTCAGGGGTTATTCCTGTCTATCTGTTCAGAAATAGCTCCTGACAGGCACAGGGGACTATATGGGATGCCGGGATTTGAACCAACCACCTTAGGTCCTGGGTTGGCTGCTTGCAAGGCAAACACCACTGTGCTATCTCTCTGGCCCTTGAAAATATCTTTAAAAAATATGAAACCTTGGGGCTGAAGAAATACTGCAGCAGAGTATTTACCTTTAATGTGGCAGACCCAAGTTCAATTCCTAACATTCTATATGGTCCCCTGAACCTACCAGGACAGATCCCTGAATAGAATTGAGCACTGCTGAGTGTGGCACAAAACCAATATGTATGTATGTATGTATGTATGCATGTATGTATGTATGTATGTATGTGTATATATAGTAAAATTGGAGCAATGTCATTGATACTTATTCAAACTGAACCCAAAAAACTAAGAGCTCAATAGAACCAAAATAGTGAACTAGTAGTTGCCAACATATATTATTATAATAAATGTCTACGCATACACAATACATATAAAGAACATATTTTTGATTGCATGCCAAAGTTTAAAGAGTTAAAATGAATACTGGATCACTTTCTAGAGCAAACACCATAGAAGACACTCTAGAATTCAGGCATCAAACTAAAATTCTATTTAAATTTATCACTTGCACTATTATTATTTGACTATTAAAAAATTTAAGTGACCAAGTTTCACACACTTGACATTCAAGTATGGCAACAATGATGTATCAGCTCTGTCAACTGCTTGATCCTATCCAGGGTTACTAAATTACACATTGTATAGTCAAAATAAAAGCTAATTTTCTGTTTCTTTAGGTAGGGGAGCAATTTCAGTGACTCAGGGTACATAATGCTGCTTGTGGTAAATTACTACAAAGTTATTAAGCTTTGCTTTCTCTCCAATATAACCAAAGATTTTCTTCTAAAACATTTATTTATAGACTTTTCAGGCATAACCCAAAATAGGATAACCTCAAATTAAAAGTGCTATATACATGAAAATTTACAACATATAAAAGCTTTTTAGAAAACAGTAAAGTTTGAAATAAAATATTTGAATTCATAAATCATTCAAGAAATACTTTTAGATATGGAAAACTATAAAAAGTAAATATAACAAATAAAATGAAGCAAATAGAAAAATGCTCAAAAGAAAAGCAATGACATAAAAAAGAAACATATTCCACTATGCAAAATCAAAATGTTAGTGTTTCCACAGGACATTTAACCAAAATAGCCCTCCAGGCCAAGAAACACACTTCAATTTTACCATCTAAGTTTTTTTGAACTCATAGTTTCAAATCATATTGTTAATATGGTGAAATTGCTGTTTGGCCTTCTCTCTCTCTAGTTAACACCTCATCACCACCACCATTGTTTCTGCTCTAGGATCCTTGCCAATGCCACAGTCTTATTAATCCTTGTTCAGTTTAGCAGTAAAGCCAAAAGAGCCCTCCTGAACTTTAGCTTTACAAATGTAAAGCTTTATATTTATATTTGCTTGTATTCATATATATCATATTCTAGTGTTCACACATTAAAGCTTATATTAGTTGTCATTGCTGCTTGACAAAAACCACCCCAATCTTCGTGCCTTAAAATATGATTTATTTTATATCATAATTCTGATATTTGGCAGTGTATCTGCTTCACTTTCAAGCAGAAATTTATTTCAACTTCAAAGTCCACATTGACCTAACAGAATAAAAAATAATTAGCACCGTTTGATGGCTAGAGTAACTTGTTTTTTTCTGAAATCATCCAAAAGACAAGAGCTAGCTCTTGAAATGACCATCACAAGACAGTATTATAAAAGGTCAAACACAGACGTTGTAAAAATTTTAGACAGTTTCCTGAACTATAAATTTCACATCAGTCACATTCTGTTGGTAAAACTGAGGTCCAAGACTGTTCTGGATTCAAAAACACTAAAGTTTTAGTCTTTATCTTTTCATAGAAGGAGCTTGAAAGTATGACCATGCTATTAATCTACCATAAACTCAATTGTCTTCATGGAAGAAACAAAATAAATTCTCCCCTATTCCATTTCTACTTTAAGGGGTTGACATAGTGCAACATATCCAGGTTTCATGTAAATATGTTGAATCCAAGGACTTAGGTTTATGGTATTTTCAGTTATAACAATAGCATGAAGTATCAGTAATAAATCTTGACACTGTCATCCATACTCACTACATTCTAATATCACCTAAAAATAACCTTTGAAATAGAAAAGTGTGGGTATCAAATAATAGATCATAAAAGAAGTTCGAGAAAATCTGACCACTTCCTCAAGATGATACTTTTTGCTTTTGGTTCTTAAAGGATTAGTCAAATGATAAAGAAAAAACATGGGTTTATCCTCTTTGTTGGAATAAAATCTCATCCAAATGTTTTAAAGATGCAAACCTATGCCTTTTCATGTCTGGCAATGATGCTGATAAATAGAAAATCCCCCCTAGAATAAGATGATTTATCCAAGATTTATTTATTTTTCTATAATCCTTCTGTTTATGTGTTCTCCAATGACTAATGAGGCCAATCTGGAACTGGCAGACTTTGCCACAATTTAGACAGATGACTTCAGTACAGTGCATAAAGTCAAGCTGAAAATGTGAAAATAAAGATCTAGTTTGTTCTGAGTTTTTCTAATAAAACATTGAAAATATAATAAGAGGTATGAAAAGATTTCGATAATACTAAACCACATTGTTTCAATTATTTTACCTTAGAAGACACTGTATCAAGTATTGGGAATCATTGTGTGTTTGTACACACATACACGCACACTCACACACATGTGTGCATACATATATATATATGTAGCCCAAACACTTGGGGAACGTCTAAACATATGCTGCAGTCATTGCTTTAGAAAGCTTGCATAAGCAATATTAAGTGAACTGTTTCTGATAAAAAAAAAAGATGACCTCACTCCAAACTCAGGCACTTTCTAGAACTGAAGCAAATCCAAATATTTCTGGTCAATTTGAAATACAAACAAGGTTGTCTATTTTTCAGAACTTTACATAGATGACATGTTTCTGAATCTTATACTCTAATCCAGTTATCCAACATTTAAACTAGTTTCTCTTAGATGAGAAACCTATAAATCTTGGTAAATTTCTCACATAATGTGGAACCTTAAATATTAAAGATATATTCATTTATCCAGTTATTTTGTTTATGTGTGTATGCTAAGAAAATTCTTTCTGAATACTGTATTGCATAAAACAGGACCATTTCAACACAAATATACTAATCAGCCTCATCTTCAAGAAAATAATAGAAATATTAAAGGCTTTTTGTAACACAGTATAACATAATGTACAGTTCCTTCGGGAACATTGGCTTTTTTTAGTTCCAGTGACTTTGGTAGTAACTATAAGAAAGAAGATATGAAAAAAAAGAAGAAGATAGGAATGAGGGGAATGAAATAAAGCATTATATGTTGCTTAGAAACAGGTTGCTTTTAAATTTGCCACAAAGAGCGCTGAGTGCAGCTAAAGCACTAAATACCAATGACAACTACCATGACAATAATAGTGAGCAAGAGAGGCAGAATGCCTTTCTGAGTGACATGCAGGGGATAGTTGTGAGGAGAGAAAAGGGAGGACATTGGTAGGAAAATCACATGGTAAAGAGTGGTGTACCTTCTGTGACTGAAGCCTCAGTAAAAATTTTTGTAAACATGGTGATTAAATTTAAAAAGAAAAGAAATGGTTTTATTACTTTGATGTAACATTTTTGTTAGTCTTCTTTTTATTCTAAATATATGAGTCTAGTTTTAAAAAGTCAAATTCATTGGGCCAAAGCAGTGGCATAAGCGGTAAGGCCTTACAACGTGTAACCTTGTGTCTTGCACATGGTAACCTAGGATGGACCATGGTTCGATGCCCCAGCATCCCATATGGTCCACCAAGCCAGAAGAGATTTCTGAGCACATAGCCAGAAGTAACCTGAGGGTCACTTGGTGTGACCCCCCAAAATAAACCCAAAATATTAAAATTAAAAAAATCATATCCATAATATAAAATATGTAATGCACTGGGTTTGACTCCTGGCACTGACTGGCAGCCAGCAACAAGTATATCCCTGATAAACCCAGAGTATCACCAACAGGGCCTCTTATCAATAAATAAATATATAAATAAATAAATAAATAAGTAAATGGAGAGGATATGAGCAGTAGAACTTAAAAATAAGGAAAAGTAAGTTGACTGTGCCCTAAGAAAGAATGATTCTTGGCTATTTGGTTGAGGGGTAAAATAGTGGAAAGAGGTACATTAGAAAGAGCATAACAGATAGGGTTTTGCTTTGCATGCAACCAATCAATGTTTGATCCCCAGCACTCCACATGATCTCTCAACCCCTTCCAGGAGTGTTTCCTGAGTTCAAAGCCAAGAGTAAACCTTGAGCTTTGCTAGGTGTAACTCCAACACCATAAAATTGATTGGGTGATTTACTGATTAAAAAATTAAAGTGAAACTACAAGAAAGATACAAAGCATCCCCTGAATGAAGAGGTTATAACCATTTGTGACTTGATGGTAATGTTGTGAAAGGTCATCACTCATTTACTCATTGCAGATGAATCGGTGCATATTTGCAAGAAAAAATGAATGACAGGGAAAAAATGAGAATAACTTTCATATTGAAGTAATGCTACTTTCTATCATTCTATAGGATTCAAATGTGCAGCATTATAAATCCACATCTGTATATATTACATTATACTCACTACCCCAAACCTGATTTTTATCCTTTATCATAAAATTGGCCCCTTTAATTCAACTTAGTCACTGCCTTTATTCTTCTTAGAACCTAAGAGTTTGTTTTCTAAGAATATTTTTTTTCTTTTTTTTTTGGTTTTTGGGTCACACCCGGCAGTGCTCAGGGGTTACTCCTGGCTCCATGCTCAGAAATTGCTCCTGGCAGGCATGGGGGACCAGATGGGGCACCGGGATTTGAACCGATGATCTTTTGCATGAAAGGCAAACGCCTTACCTCCATGCTCTCTCCCAGGCCCCAAGAATATCTTTTTAATTTAGAGTTTATTAAGCCCATTTATTAAGTGAGGACAACTAAGTACAATGAGCTGAATACTGTTCTAAGTCCTCTTATGCAGACCAGAGTTTGGCTGGGGTTTCTGTCTTACCTCACAGTCATATGCAGCAAAAGCAGAGGCTTAAAATTATGAATAACTCTTAATACTAAAAGATATTTTATGATTTAAAAAATATCATACATCTCTGGGGCTGGTGAGGTGGCACTAGAGATAAGGTGCCTGCTTTGCAAGGACTAGTCAAGGAAGGACCGTGGATCAATACCCCAGCATCCCATATTGTCCCCCCAAGCCAGGGGCAATTTCTGAGCACTTAGCCAGGAGTAACCCCTGTGCATTAAATGAGTGTGGCTCGAAAAAATACCATACATCTTAAATCTGCATAAATTGAACTATTTTTCACTAGTCAGGTGACATTGAGAAAATTGATCTTTTAGACTCTACTTGTTTAACAGTCAAATAGTTATAATAACTCACCTTTTCTAACAGAGTAAAATATACAACTTCTGGGATGACACCTAGATTCAAGTAAAGTTAAATGAATATAGCACTGATTACAGAAAAATTAGGTCATAAAAAGTTGTATAGAGAAATACGAAAGATAACTCAGGACACAGAACACAAGTCTCGCATCATGAGCCCCTCAAAAACAGGTCTGGCTTGTGACCCTGAGAAACATGGGATTTAGGATCTAAATTGCCAAACTCAAACTGTAAGCTAAGCCATCCAGAAGTATCCCCCATGTTCCCTTAGATCCGATTACTATAAAAAAAAAGTACATGCATAAAACATGGTCCATGCTTTAAAGTGGGGATCCTCAAACTTTTTAAACAGGGGCCCAGTTCACTGTCCCTCAGACCATTGGAGGGCCAGACTAAAGTAAAAACAAAAATTATGAACAAATTCCTATGCACACTGCATACATCTTATTTTGATGTGAAGAAACAAAATAGGAACAAATACAATATGTGGCCATGGGCCGTAGTTTGAGGACCACAGCTTTAAAGCAAAAAGAACACACAAAACCATATTTATTTTTCAACTTTCACCCAATCACAATTTTATATTGCTCCAAATTATGACTTAAATATGCACAAGAAAATGAAAAGGCATTCACTAAAACATATAAGGCATCGGAACAGGACTTATCTCAGATCACAAAAGCAAATTTTACATTTTTTGTACCATCTGAAAACCTCTCGGACTTCACAAGATTTGACTTAACATTGAATCACCTAGTCCTAGATACATGTTGGGCATGGGGAAAGTTAATTAACAAACACTAGAAACCATCTAGGAACTGCTTGTGAAGCTGCTATTAAAAGTCTTAAAAATGTCTCTGCAAATCAAAGGAAAAATCATATTCTTATATACCTCTAGCAACATTACAATATTTTATGCTAAATTTCTAGACCCTAAATCAGATTGACTGCCCTCGGAAAATTTCCTCCATCACTTCGGCACAATTATATATTCTCACTTCTTTCAGTTCACTTTCATCATTTCATTTTCTTTTCACATTTTTCCAGTTTGGGTGCACTGTCAGTGCTTCAAGCTTATTCCTAGCTCTTCAGTTAGAGAGTATTCCTAGCAGGCTCAGGGAAACATGGGTTTCTGGGGACCAAATAAGAATCGGGTGTATGCAAGGCAAGCACCCAACCCACATATTATCACTTCAACACCTTTTATTTTTATCACTATCAAAAATTACAACTAGGGCTAGAACAATTGTACAACCGATGGAATATTTGCCTTGCATGAACCCAACCTGGTTCAATCCCCAGTTCAATCCTGCTATATGGGTTCACAGGCACTGCCAGTAGTAATTCCTGAACTCCTATATTAATAAGAAATGGTCAACTCTTTTTTTGAAACTGTTTGAATACTTTGATATATAGTCCACAGAAAAAGAACCTTAAATGACTACAGCCACATGAAAATATATTAAACATAAGTAGGAAATAAAGATCTTCTAACTCAAATACATTGAAAATTCTACACATTCATTAAAATGTTTAAATACTTTAAATTACAAAGAAATGAATATGTCCAGAAAACAAAATGAAAAACACTGATATTGCTGATAGAAATGGAAATTGGCACTACTACTTTTAAAATAATTTGGCATCTTCTAAACCAAAATAAAGGGGCCATAATTTAAAACAGAAGGTAAGGTGCTTTTCTTGCAATTAAAATTACTAGTTTTATCCCCAGCACTGTCAAGGGTCTCTCCTGTGCAAAAAGCTAGGAACAGTTCCTGGCCACCACTCAGGTATGACGAAACCCCTTTCCCCAATATCAATTAAATATATGTGTGTTTTATCTAATGCCCCTAACCTACCCTATATAACCTATATACAATAGGTATATTTAAGTATGTTGGAAACAAGGGCCATAGCAATATTACTGTGGGGCATTTGTATTGTATGGAGCCAACTTAATTTCAGTCACCTATAGTCCTCCAAGCACTACCAGGATTAACCCTAAGCACTGCCAGGTGTGGCCAAAACAAATAAACAAAAAACATTATGTGAGCAGCCCTAGGCCATTAAGGGGCAGGGACAAGCTCATGCACAGGGAACCACGTGACAGGGAGGGTGAAATTGACCAGGTACCACCAGCAGAGCTCTGCAGGCCTCCACCATTATGGGGCCGGGACAGGCACAATCGGAGGGGAACCAGGCTGTCTGACAGGTAAAATGGGAGGGTGAAATTGGTCAGGGAGGGTGAAATTGATCAGGCTCAACTGGCAGAACTCCTGCAGCTGCTCCACCATTACAGGGCAAGAGGCTATCTGAGGGGAACCATAGATCTGACAGGTAGAGTGGGAGGGGGAAATTGACACAGGCCTGGACCCCCGTCACACCTTCTGACAGGTGAAGGAAGAAGGGAAATCTTGCTGTGGTTGGGCAAGGTAGAGGGACCTTTGCCTTATGCCAGGTAAAATGAGGCTTGAGGACAGGACGGGACCAAACCTCAGCAACCACACCCATCATACCCACCTAGAGTCGCACTCCAGAGAAGGGTCCCAGACCCAAGCCACAAGTGACAAAGGAAGGATGAAATATGAAGGCAGTACACTCCAAACCAAACCACCAAATGCAAAGAAATATGGGTAAACTAAGGAAGACACTAACAATTGGAGATTTGGAGAGAAATCCTAGCAAATTTCCAGGTCCACCAAAATGCACGAACACAATAGATGAAGACCTAAAAGTGACCATGTAATCCATGGCAAAAGAAATCAAGGAATCATTTGAATTCAAGAAACCCACAGATTAACAATCAACCAACTCAAAGAACTTTTACAGAAGATGAGAGAATCCATATAAACAGAATTAAACGAAATAAAAGACATCTT
The DNA here is from genome assembly GCA_004027635.1 of Crocidura indochinensis. Classification (NCBI taxonomy): domain Eukaryota; kingdom Metazoa; phylum Chordata; class Mammalia; order Eulipotyphla; family Soricidae; genus Crocidura; species Crocidura indochinensis. The sequence continues at coordinate 6,649 of PVKC010024756.1, read as the reverse complement.
AGCAAACCATAGTAACAGAATTATGCAGTTGGAGAATCACATAAAAGAACTTGAAGAAAAGCTACAAAACAAAAATTACAAAGAAGACAATAAGGAAATAAAAGGTGAAGCATTGGAAGAAAAAGTTAGGTATTTAATGAAGACAAAAGAAATAATCTATGAATTGTAGGAATGCCAGAAGGAGAGGAAATAGGGATAGGGAAAGAACAAGTGGTCAGGGAAATAAATAATAGCAGAAAACTTTACACCCTCTGGAAAGAGGCTCCGGTTTAAATCCAGGAGGTTAATAGAATCCAGGAGGTTAATAAAATAGTCCCTAACAAACCAACACCAAGGAACATAGTAATCCAAATGGGGGTGGGGGAGGGGAGAGAGAGAGAGAGAAAGAGAAATGAAGTCCATAAAGCAATACAGGAGAAAAAAAAACCTCAAGTAAAAAGGAAGGAACATAAGAATCAAACCAATTCCCCCATTTGAAATAACTCAAGCAAGAAGAGTGTGCAATGGCAGATTTAAATGACTAAATAAAAGAAACTTCCAACCTAGAGTAAACTACCCAGCAAAACTCTCTTTCATATGGGAGGGAGGACTCAAAACATACTCAGACAAAGAAGAACTCACATTATTTGCGCAAACAAAACCGATTCTAAATGATCTACTCAGAGATCCAAATCTTCAATTATAACAACAACCACCCTACACAATACAACTTCACAACAGCCCTCTCTGTCAATAATCTCCCTGTCAATGGACTAAATTATCCCATTAATAGACACATAGTAGTGAGTTGAATTAGAAAACAAAACCAACTTTCCTGCTTCTTCTCTAACGAACAAGAAACCTCCAGGTCCCTGCACTCGGCAAGATGACCCCACCTGCCCCACGTGGGGCCAATCGAGCCAGGCGATTGGGCACCCAGAGACTTTAAAAAAAAAACACCAACCAGTCGCTCAACCTCTTTCCTGCTTCTTCTCTACCAAGCCGGCCCCGAACAACAAGGAACCTCTCCAGGTCCCCCACCCACTATCAGCAAGGGGACTTCTGAGAATTCTGTTTATGGGTGATTGTCCTTCCACTGTAACTTTACCTTGTCCTCTTTCTTTACATCTTTGTTCTCATAATTAAAAATTTAAAAAATTAAAAAAGAAAGAAAACAAAACCAAAATGTCTGTTGCCTGCAAGAAACACAATTACAAGCACAGGATAGACACAAGATTATAATGAAAGGATAGAAATCAATTATTCAAACCAATGGAAAACAAAAAATCTAGGACAGCCATTCTTATATAAGACCAAATTTCATTCAACCTCAAGAAAGTGATCAGAGACAAAGTGGGTCAATACTTGCTGATCAAAGAAACACTTGACCAATCATGTACTAACTCTGGTCAATATTTATGCACCGACTGCAGAGCCAGCAAAATATGTCAGGCATTTACTTACAAACATGGAGAAACATATGGAAGGAAATGTGATAGTGTAGGAGATTTCAATACTCCACTATCACCACTGGACATATCCACCAGACAGAAAACTAGTAAATAAACAGAGCCCTTAATGATAAATTAGAAGATCTAGGGCTAATAGACTGATATAGGGCCCTACACCCCTGGACCTACACCCCCAGAAAGCAGAATATACATTCTTCTCAAGTGCACATAGAACCTTCTCCAAAATAGACCATGCCTTAGGATATAAATCTAACTTGCATAAAGCCACAAGTATAAGGTTTATTAGAAGCACCCTATCAGATCACTATGCAACAGAGATCAAGATTGACTGTAAAAAGAAACTATGGAAGATTAAACACCTGGAGATTAAACAACATATGGCCCAACAACAGCTGGATCTAAGAGGAAATCAAGGAAGAAATAGAAAGATTTCTTGAGACAAACGGTAATGAAGAGACAAATGGTAAAACTCTATGGGACACAGCAAAAGCAGTAATTAAGGGGAAACTCATAGCAATACAGGCCTATGTCAGGAAAAAGAAAAATGACAAATCAACAGTTTAAAGATACATCTAAGGATCTGGAAAACAGCAGCATAGAAATGCAAACACAACCAGAAGACAAAAAATAATAAAAACCAGAACAGAAATAAACAACATAGAGACTTAGAAAACAATACAAATAATCAATGATACCAAGAGTTGTTTTTCGAAAGAATAAACAAGATAGACAAAACACTGGCAAGACTCACCAAAAAAAAAAAAAAAAAAAAAAAAAAAAAAAAAAAAAAAAAAAAAAAAAAAAAAAAAAAAAAAAAAAAAAAAAAAAAAAAAAAAAAAAAAAAAAAAAAAAAAAAAAAAAAAAAAAAAAAAAAAAAGAAGGAAAACACCCAAATAAATAGGATCATAAATGAAAGGGGAAAATTTACAACAGAACCAAAAAAATCCAACACATCTTAAGGACTTATTATGAACAACTATATTCAGCCAACTTAGAGAATCCAGAAAAAACAGACAAATTTTTGGAAAAATATCATCTTCCAAGACTGGAGAAGGAGGATGTAAAAAGCCTAAACAGGCCAATCACATCTGAGGAAATTGAATCAGTAATTAAGAAACTCCTCAAAATCAAAAGTCCAGATCGAGACAGTTTTACAGGTGAATTCTATCAAATATTCCTAGAAGAATTAATACCACTGATCCACAATCTCTTCCAAAACATCAAAAAGATAGAATACTTCCTAATTCCTTCTATGAGGCTAATATCACACTCATTCCCAAAGATGGCATAGAGCCAAGAAAGAAAACTACAGACAAATCTCACTGATGAACATAGATGCAAAAATACTCAACAAAATATTAGCAAACCTAATTCAGCAATACATCAAAATATTATACACGACGACCAAATGGGTTTCATCGCAGAGATGCAAGGATGGTTCAACATACACAAATAAATCAACATCATACATCACATCAACAACAAGACAAAAATCACATGACTATATCAATCTATGCAAAGAAGGCATTTGGCAAAATCCAACACCCACTCATGATGAAAAAAGCTCAGCAAAATAGGACTACAAGTAACCTTCTGCAAGATATTACAGCTATCTATAAAAAGCCCACAGCCACCATCATCCTCAATGGCAAAAAACTGAAAGCATTTCCACTATGGTCAGGAACTGGCAAGGCTGTCCACTCTCTCCACTCTTACTTAATATAGTTTTAGAAGTCCTAGCAATAGCAATCAGACAAGATAAGTGAATCAAAGGAATACAAATAAAAAAAGAAACTAAACTATCTCTTTTTGATATGATGATATACATCAAAAAACCCTAAAGAATCCACAGTAAAACTCCTAGAAACAACCATTGCAGCAAAGTGGCTGGCTACAAAATTAATACACAAAGAACAATAGCATTCCTCTATACAAATAATGAAATAGAGGGGAAAGACATTCAGAAACAATCTATTTAAAATAGTATCTAAAAAATCAAGTACCTGGGAGTAAACCTGACAAGAGAAGTGAAAGACCTATACCATGAAAAATTCAAAACGTTTCAAAAAGAAATTGAAGAGAATCTAAGGACATTAAAGAACATACCATGCTCATCATGGGAAGAATCAACATAATCAAAATTACTATCTTATCTAAATTACTATATAGATTCAATCCAATCTTTATTCAGATTTAGACACCATTTTTAAGGAACTAGAACAATCAATTATAAAGTTTATTTGGAACCACAAAACACCTAGTTTAGCCCAACCCATACTGAAAAACAAGAAACTGGGTGGCATTTCTTTACCTAACCTGAAGCTTTATGATAAAGCCTTAGTTATCAAAACTGGAACAAGGACAGAGTCTCAGACCAGTGGGTTAGAACAGAATATCCATAGATAAACCCCCAAATACACAGTCAACTTATATTTCACAAAGGATGTAAGAATCTGAAATGGAACAAAGACATTTTCTTCAACAAATAATGTTGACACAACTGGATAACCACCTGCAATAAACAAAGATTGATCCATATCTCACACCTTACACAAAAATCAACTTGAAATGAATTAAAGACCTGGAAATCAGATCCAAATTTATAAAGTTCATTGAGGGAAAAAATGGGTAGAACACTACAAGACTTATACCTCAAAAAAGTCTTTGATGATGGTATGCTAATGGCAAGAGTAGTAGCAACAAACTAAAACAAATGGGACTACATGAAGCTAAAGAGTTTCTGTGTGGTGAAAGAAACACTAGCTAAAACTAAAAGACTGCTAACAGAATGGGAAACAATTTTCACACTCGACACATCAGATAAAGTATTGATATCTAGGATATACACAGCACTCAGAAAGGTGAGTTCCACAAAACCCAAAATAAAGCCATGGAAAAATGGGAAGAAGAAATGAATATACACTTTTCCAAGGAAGACCAACAGATGACCAAGAAACACATGTAAATATGTCTACCATCACTTATCATTAGAGAAATCCAAATTAAGACAACAATGAGGTACCACCTACCAGCTGTGAGGATGACATATATCAAAAATAATGGGTCCAATCTCTGTTAGCGAGGATGCAGTAAGAAAATGACTCTTATCTACTACTGATGGGAATGCTCCCTGGTCCAACCCCTATGGAAATCAGTATGGAGGATGCTTAGTAAACTCAGAATTGAACTGCCATATGATCCAGCAATTGCTCTCCTGGGTATCTATACCCAAGTCGAAAGGACATTCATCCCAAAGTATATATGCACCCCATTATTTATCCCAGCACTCAGCATAATAGGCAAGATTTTGAACCAACCTCAATGCCCAACAACAGATGAGTGAATAATGAAGGTGTGTTATTTATACACAATGAAATACTATATAGCAGTTAGAAATGATGCAATAATGGATTTTGCAGCAACAAGGATAGATCGTTAAAATATTATGTCAAACAAAGTAAGCCAGAAGAAGGATAAATAAGAATAATACTTCTTTTAGTAATTCAGAACATATACCACATTTACATATAATAATTCATGAACAAATATAGGGTCAAATAGGGTAGAAACTCCAAGCACTGTAGTTGTCAGCATTTCCTGGAGAGAAGTGTACAAAAACAAATGGAAGAGAAACAAAACAAAGCCTCAACTATACATTATACTATAAAGAAACCAGCAAGAATGGAAACAGTTTAGTGAACAGGTATGTACTCAGCCTTTTACTACAAAGGCCTATAATACTGTCTTAGAAAGCTTATATACAGATAATGATGAAGAATATGATTGGAAACCAGAGAATTCAATGACAGGGCAAATATGTAAATATGTAAAACCAGTTGTTCCCGATCTTAACACATTTTATAGGTATAATGGACACATAACAAAAGGATATCCAGCTATGTTTGGGGGCCATGAGAGGCCAGGGATTGTATTTAGAACTTCAAACATGCTGAACATATGGTTTACACTTGAGCCAAATCCCCAAGCCTCCATATCATATCATTTCTGAGCAGCAAAATTAGGGCACACTCTAATTGTCTAGCAGAAAAGCTCTTCCCACTATTTATAGCATAAGATCTCCTGGCACATTGTTGCTATTTCCAGATCATTTGCTCCACATATTTTAATTTACTTGACTGATTAACCAAGTCATTCTCACCGACTAGCTCTGTGGGTGCCAGAAACTGAAATGCTCAACCCATTGTGAAGCAAGGCTAGCGATATTTTTCCAGTAGGGTATACTAAGTCTTCTATGCCTGGGGTTAAATGGAGAAGAAGATGCAGAGAGACTAATTGTGAGTTACAAATAAGAATGTTTTAGGTCACTCTGATTTGCATTTCCAATTATTCTGCTTTCTGGTACACTAAACTGACATTTTGATTAGTGTTACTTTTTTGGCTTATTTTTCAGTTGCAGCAACACATAGGTTTCTATCTACAATTACTATTATCTGTCATCTGAACTTAAGGCAACTGATAATTACACATTCTGAAAGCTGAGTGTCACAACCAATTAACTTGATAAGCTTCGTTGGTTTTTATAGAAATGAAGGCTTTACAAATATGTTTTGTGGTATCTCAGTGTAAACAGAGAAGTGATTAAGTGAAAGGTCTACAATAAAATGAAACTAGCTAAACTCGGGCTTAGGAAGAGTGAATAGAAAGATTTTGAGCTTTGGAGCCAGTAGGATCAAAGTTCAAATCTGTGCTCTACTACTTACTAGTTGAAAGGTCTTGCTTCAGATATTTCTAGGTCTACTTTTTAAAATGCCTATAATATTTATTTACTTTTTTATTAATATTTTTTATTTTAATTATGAGATCAAAGATGCAAAGAAAGAGGACAAGGTAGGGTTACAGTGGAAGGACAGTCATTCATAACATAATTCTCAGAAGAAGTCCCCTTGCTGATATGTTAACTTTGATTTTCGGCCAACGAACATTGAGATAAATAAAACAGAATTCATGTACAATTACTTGAAAAAAACAATTACAATTATTTTTCAAGACCCCAAATTATAATATTATAAATATAATATTATATAATTATATACATTATAATGCTTCTTAATAGCACACAAGGCTATCTAAAGCCATAAAACTTATGTAACTCCTTAAACATTAGAGGCATACTATTTTTTAAGATTTCCATGTATATGCATATTAGTTTAAGTTAACCTCAAAAATTTAAGTGGATT
>PVKC010024755.1:0-18242 GCA_004027635.1 Crocidura indochinensis | reverse complement strand
TAAGCCAAAAACCAAAACCATCAGCTACAAAGAAAATTATTTTATTCCTACAGTCTAGCATCAGCCAATCATAATAGGGGTCCGCCCCTTCAAATAAGACACAACCCCTTTAAATAAGACCCGAATATTGATTTGGCTGCTGAGTGTATAAACCTTCCCCAGAGTTGACAGTTTTAAGAGAGAGTTGAGAGTGTTGGTTGAGACACTTAGAGTGCTGGTTGAGATAGTTATAGACAATTGGAGGAGTAGGAAGAGTTGGTTGGCATTTGGAAGAGACAGTTGGATAGTCCCAAATCCAGCTCTCTTCCTCTTTATCTTGTTCATGGATATAAGGGTTTGTAGGCACTTGGGCTTCTTTAATAGATAAGACTGTGATAATTGTCAGTCTTGCCTGCAAGGCCCCATAGACTACACACTACTATAGCAGTGTGGGCCCATTACCAGAAGGTCGGATGTGACAATGTATAGAGTCATAAATACTACCTCACTAAAACAGATTGAAAAATAACAATATGCTATCACTTCACATAGAGTAGGGAAGGGATGCATACACGTATTTTTGCTGTGTAATTTCCAAAGATGTAAATACTCCCCAAAGTATAGATAAGAGCAAAATGTAGTAAAAGAAAGGAAGTGATAGCTTTTAATAAAAGAAGTATAATTGCACATTTCTAAGATTTTAGTAGTGAATGCACTTTATATTTAAATAATTTAAATATTTAAATTAAGTAACCCGAACAGTTATAACTGGCTTTGTGGGTTCTTACGGTCCAGCTTCCTTATAAATCTTCTTTATATTCAATGTTCTAGATTCCAGGGATTCAGTCTAAATTCCTTTAAATAGCCACATTCCAAAGAAAATCTATTGTGTAATTAATATTGGCATCTTAGATATGCTTTTTTAATGGAAGTAGAAATGTTGTTCAGCTCCATATCCTTCAGGTAGTCCAAAAGGCATATTTGATGAGTGAGGAAGTGAGTGAATGTGTGAATGACTACTAGAAACAATTCTGGGGTTAGAGTGTGGAGGCTACAGAACTAAATCTTACATTTCCTCCTCTACATTTTTTTCTCTAATAGTACCTATTGGTACTAGAAATGAAAAATATCTGCAACCATATGTTTAATGATTGCATACCATACTGGATGCTTCCTCCATGAGGAAATGAATTATATCTTGTTTTTCCTTCTGCAGCTATCGTACCTAATATATAGTAAATTATTAGTATTTTAGAAACTCAATCAAATGAAATGTTGACTTTGGATAAAACTAAATATTAATAATGCTTTAAAATTATACATGAAACATACAAGTGATATGTGTTGGGAAATATTATAATAAGGCTAGAGAACCTCCTGGATAGCCCTTAATCCCTACTACTGTCTTGTGGAAAAAATTACTACAACATCACTGTGGTAAAATAAATCATATCTATGGTACTTTTTTCAAAACTGCACCCTTCACCAAATGTTTCTCAGTAGTTACAAATTATATACCACAATATCTAAACCAGAAAATTTCATTGGTAAATTCAGTGTAGATAATTCTGTTATTTTATCACACATAGAGTCATTTAACCACCACCACATATAAGATCCAGAATTACTCCATCAACAGGATATTCAAATTATTCTAATACATGCCCCTTTAATGAAAGCCTCCATTCTTCAACAGTTTTTGTTTCTCCAAAGATTAATATTTTCCATCTCTATAAGATTTTATAAATATATATTTTAAATATTGTAAAAATAGGATCATATAGTATTTGACTGTTGAGCTGGTATTTTTCTTTTCTTTTCCATTAAGTATAATGACTTTGAATATAAGACTAAAAAATAGAACTGAAAAAAGAATACAAGATATAAGAGGGTCTTGGATAATCTATATTTAATCTGTAATCCTGATATTACATATGTTCACATGAGCACTGTCAGGGGATCACAGATTCAGTTATAGACCCTGAATACTATTGGATATAGGGCCAAAAGCCAAAATATAAAGATCCATATTAAAGATGTTGTATAGCATATGTATTTTAACTAGCCATGTATCTCAGTCCTTTTCATGCCAAGATATTAAAATCTCACTGATTTATTCTTTCATTTAGAATTCTATCAAATAGCTTTTTCCCACTTTTTTAGTTTCCTGTTGCTTCTTGTCTGTGAGGTCTTGTTCCTCCACCCAATGGGATGTCTACAGTGTGTTATGGTGTGACATCTTTGTCTTTGCATCTAGCTCCTTTGCATAGACACCCTCACTGATGAGTTGATTTAGTTATGGTCATGAAAATTAAACAAATGAGTGTTGATCAAGTGGAATGTCTCAATGAATGAACTTTTTGTGTTTAAGTAATGCCCATCATGGGTCCAGAGTGATAGTATGGTGGATAGAGCATTTGTCTTCCACATAGCTGATCTGGGTTCTTTCCCTGAGCCCCTTAACTATTTCCTAAACCCTCCAGAGTCCAGAGCTAGGATTAAGCTCTGAGCACCTCTCAATGTGGACAACCCTCCTCCCAAAATGAAAGAGCCATCAACTATATCTCAAGACTATTGAGTCAACTTTGCTCTTTTTGTAGGCAATTTTTCTAGGCAAGAAAGGAAGAATAAAGGCTGAGAGGAAGGTGAAAGATGTGTAACCCTTTTCCTTCTTCCCCCCTCTTCTCAGTAGACACTTCCCATGTCTGTGATTTCTGCCTCCATAGTTTCATAACACATACACACACATACACAAACACATCAAAGCAGCTGACAAATACTAGGCAACTTTTTATCGCCTTCTTTGTATGTCAGGCCATACTCTGTTTTTATTCTGACATTACTGAGATATGATGTGATCTTGACTTAGTGGGGCCTAGGGTATTATGAAATAAAGGCTTTTGGAAGCTTCCTGTGAGTTCCGTGGAGTCATCATGAGTTGAGATCTCAGCTCAAGCTTGAGGGAACGATATCATGGTTTACAAAAAGTGCTGGCAAGCCCTAATTCCCAGACTCTGGTATCCAGGAAAGATTGATTTGTAAAGACTCCAGGCTTGAAATTCTCACAAATTCTTTTTGGGACTCCCCACCTTCCTCTTGTACAAAGGGCTCTGAGCCCAGTTACCCATGTCTGGAAGGCTCAGAACTCTATTTAAAGTTTTCGTCTTTGGTAGAATAAAATAGGACTCATTTTAATAGACTAAACCAGGAATCTAAACTGAAAGCAGAGGCCATGTAAACAAAACCCTTTTATGTGGTGGCTCTAAATGAGTTTACTTTAACAAAAACAGGACATGTAAATAAGTGAGGTTTACAAATATAAACTGCAAAGTTGCTGAAGTGTGAGATAAATTGTCTAAGGCCCTTCTGTTTAAATTCTATGGCCTGGAATTTTTCTGTTTGAGTTCTATCAGAGGGAATCTGAGAAAGATAGAATGCTCTGTACAAGAGAAAAAAAATTCCATAGTGAGGCTGACCAGTGATTTGATGAAGAGTACTTTCTTCAGACCTCTCCTCCCCAAGGTTCAGGGAGATATCTGTCTAGTAATATCAACTGAATGCTCATCCCTTCTTCTGCCTCTTCCCTCTCCTGGTTGAAGTCTGTTCCATTATCATGACTCAGAATGGCCAGAGAGTGGTGCAGTGGGCGGACCATGAGGCATGAGGAGAAAGAAACATTCCACCCAATGTCATCATCTCTTAATGGTTATTTTATTTTCCTCCTTCATCCACCAAGAAGCATAGGGTGTGCCCAACAGGTGGAATTTATTATAAAGATGCAAGTCCTCAAAAGCAGGACTGATGACCGGTTACCAGTCACCCATTACCCCAGGAAAGTAATTTGAACAAGTTATGAGATTTCAACTGGGTGCTTTAGACAGTCAGTGGGTTCCAGATATGGACAGTCAGTGTGAAACCAGTACTAGTCATTTTGGTAGAAGGCAAAATCTAAAGGAGGAGTGGTAGTATGACCTTTGTGACTTAGTGTGCTTGTAAATGTTTAACTGGGTCTTAGTGTTGAGAGGAAAATGTCTATTTGTGAGGCTCGTAGATTTCCATGATGTAAATACACCCATCACAGGTAATTTTAAGCTATCAAAGGGAAGTCATTTGGCTCACAAAAATACAACAAACTGCTCTGCTCTCACTAGCTGGTATGCTCTGACACCAGTTGCCTCTAAGACTGAGGAAATGAATATAAAATTTGGGGTTATTAGGCTATATAGAGAAGCAATCTCTGAACTATAGTCCTAAGTATTTAATATATCTTAGTTTCTTTACTTTTCTTTTTGCATTAACTTAGAATAATTTATATTTGTATCAGTGTTTCCTTCAAACCTTGATGACAGGATTTTGTCTATCTGGGCTACTGATATATTAAAAGACTTATTCAACTGTTGTATTAACGTTATGACTACATTCAGTAGGGTCTCAAATATTTTTGATTGGTCCAAAGCATTCTTTGGGCCAATTATTATTATAATTAATAATAACAACATACTCTTAGCTAGATATTGGACAATGCCCTTGACAAGAACTATCGAAATCCATCTTAAAAATGAGATTATGAAAATATGAGTGTGCTTCACGAAATGTTTACAAATTGATCATCTAGGCCCTAATTGAAAGATCAATATCAATAGTAATTTAAATAATTTCACAAGATGGATTTTATATAAACTCAAATTTTAGAACCATTTTCTGATGAATAGATTTTTTACTCTAATGTAGTAAGTGATTAAACTGGGGCTGTTATCAATTTTTATTAACTTTTCCTAGTTATATTCTAGAAAGCTAGTCCAGGACACTAAGCGATGTCTGCCATATGAAGCAGCTAATACTATGTTATATAACACAGAACAAAACTGAACAAATAAAAAATCTCACCCCCAAGTGCTCTCTTGGGTATCAAGAAGTAAGAATAGAAATAGGGATAAGATATGAATCAATTATACTGATTTCAAGTTGCAGGTGAGGAGTCAAAACTGAGAACAGAGATATAGAAAGCCTGAAAATACTGTGAAACGAACAACCATTTAATGCTATTTTTATACATTAGGCATTGTGAGTTTTATATCATAAATGCATTTAATCTGTATGATATCTCAGCAAGATAAAGTCACCCATATTTTATAGAGTATGATTAAAAAGAATAACTCACTGTGTTGAGTTCTTAGGAAATGAAATATCTGAGAATGAAATTCTGTTTATTTCTGAGTATACTATACCTCATAGATTTACAGCATTATGTGTGCTATGACTAAAGAAGAGTGTGAGGGCCAACCTCTTTTATATTTCATGAAAAAAATTATTGTCGGCTCATCACTTATAAAAGGATTTTTGTCATTCCAATGAAGGGAACTTCAATGATAGTTGGAAAAAGATATATTAAAGAAACATTAGTTGCCACAGCACTGGAAAACAAGGATCCTGTTTCTGTTTAGTTTCTGGAAAAAATGTCAAAGTGCTGGGGCACCTTGAATAGTGTGGAAAGATTCTATGTACTCGTGAAGCAAGTTTCTTCTGACTCATCATAACCTAGGATATGTATTTGGCATATTATTTCACGACTATATCCTGGTCAGATAAATGAGAACATCCTTTCTTGGAAACAATAAAAGTTCAGAATAAAAAGGAGGTGCATACTGAAGAATGGTTTTTCTGTCATTCTCTCCACCTTTTTTTTTTGTCTTCCCCACTCACATTTTTCACAGAGCTAATGACAAAGTTATGGAAATAAAAGTCTTTCTGTCTAGAAGAGGCCTGAATTTGCATAGTTGGAAGGGAGATGGCATTGAAAAGTCTGCATTCTGCCAGGATGATAATCCTTCTGGAATCATTCTTGAAACCAAGGGTTTGGGAAAAACATGACATAATAAAATTAACAAGCAGATAATTGTCTTTATAAAGGATGTACTTAATGGACACATAGACTCCCTTTAGTGGGAATAATATAGGGCACAAGACTGAGAGTAAGAAAAGAGGGGCATCAATCAAATGATTATTCCAAGATCATAAGTTTTATTGAGCCATTTTATGCTATTTTCAAAAACAAAGTGTGTGTGTGTGAGAGAGAGAGACAGAGAGAGAGAGACAGAGAGACAGAGAAAAAGCATGGAGTGAGAAAGTTTCCTATATCCCAATAGTGTAATAAATATAATTCCTTAGAAAGGAAGTTGATAAATCAAAATCTTTCATGGGTACCTATTAACTATGATAAAACATTGGGGATTTGAAGTCATTTGTTACTTTAATATAATTTAGCTACTTCTTCACTGAAAGCAATAAATAACTCATTTTAAGAAAAGGCATTTGCACCTAGTAGTAGAATCCCAAACATATATCAAATGAGGACGTGGTTGTTGCATATTTATTAATGCATAATGCTCTACAAAATGTTTCAAATAGAAAAGACATGGCAGCAGATCATGGTGTGTTCTGTGAAACTAGGCATGTAAGTGCTAGGGAAGCATAGGCAGCAAAACTGAAGGAGTTCTTTCACTTTGGGAGCTGGCTGGCAGTGGGATGAGGTGAGGGAAATATTCTGGTTCCTGAGGAGTTAAGAACTAAAGGTAAGAAGGGTTAAATGGAAGAAATAACATGTGGGGTGGGGGGAGAGTGGAAGGCTAGAAAAGAATTTGTAAAGTGGTAAGCAGGAGAGGTGGAAAAGAAAGGATTATACGTAACAGGGAAGGACTATATACAGTATAATTAGACATTATGTACAATAAAATGAACATGAAACAAGCATAGAGGTAGGTGGCCACACACACACACAAACACACACACTCACACACATATAGAGACAATGAAGATAGATCCATTGGTTGCAGTTGAAAAACTGACCCAGGTGGAACTGGTCTGAGTGCTTAAAATTATAAGACCAGCAGGTCAGATGAAAACAAAAGTGCATGGTAGGGGCCAGAGTGATAGTACAGTGGTAGGGCATTTGCCTTGTATGTGACTGACCCAGGGTGGACCTCAGTTTGATCCCCAGTGTCCCCCAAGCCCCGGAGCGGTTTCTGAGTGCATAGCCAAGAGTAACCCCAGAATATCAGCAGGTGTGGCCCCCAAATAAAAACTTGATTGATGGTCAATTTTGGGGGGAAAAAGGCTTCTAGTGTTGGATTGGGCAAAGAACATTCTAAAAACAATAATATTTTTCAAGTCTAGAAAATTAAGCAATATGGTAATGAGCAGTGTCAAAGGAGTTCACACCATGAAGTGTCAACTAATGAGTTTTGAGCATCTAGTTTCCTTTTCTGAAAGCAAACTGAAAACATGGGCATTATGATATAATAGTAAATTTGCTTAGATTAAAAAAATGCAAAACGTAGCACAGCGGCGTTTGCCTTGCAAGCAGTCAAACCAGGACCAAAAGTGGTTGGTTCGAATCCCGGTGTCCCATATGGTCCCCCGTGTCTGCCAGGAGTTATTTCTGAGCAGACAGCCAGGAGTATCCCCTGGGCACAGCCGGGTGTGGCCCCCCAAAAATTGCAAAACATGACTAAGCACTCTGGCAGGAGTCTATGACATGCAGTTGCCTATTCCAATTTTATGTGTGAAAATAAATATTACATCACATTAACAGGTACAATCAAATGGAAATCAATTAAAATATTTGTCAAGACAGTATAATAATGGGCACTGTATTTGGAGTTTAATATCAAATAGCACTCGAACGCAAAACTAGAGCAACCAACCTCTATCTCCAAGAATCACTGTGAATAAAAAGATTAAGAATTATTATGGACATATTAAAATTAAGACACTATAACAATCTTATAGTGAGCACTTTAGTGGCAGTCCAAGGTTTCCTAACTCATTCTGAACTCTTTTCTGTGGGTAAAAACATTAGAATGCTATTATAAACCTCTATAAAGAGCAATTGATTGAATACTTGCTCATTCTAAACAGCTGTATCCATTGAAGTATAGAAGATAATATAAGCTTTTGCATTTCTCCTCTTCCACTCAATTTGTTTCCTTCTTCTTGCTATACTCTGGAGCTAATGGTGTTTGAGGCAACTACCTTATAGACCATCGCGTTTCTTCATGCAGTTATTCTAAATACCACCTGTAAGTGATAGCATTCTGTGGAAGGAGCTTTGCTGCTGTTGATTTGCTCTCTGGTGGCCCTTTTCCTCCTGCATGCATTCACTGTGGACTATTGCCCACTGCCAGATTCAGGGTTTGAGAAAGCCTTAGCTTGAGGATATTTCCTGATTCGTGATTGCTAAGAGTTGTTTTTCAGACTGAAGCTGTGCTCCAGATTTTATTCCCCCTCCCAGACTATTTCAAAAGTTTTAAAGGGGATATGTATACCTTATTTTTATATTTTATTAGGTATATTTTCTTAATAGATATCATTCTTTTTTTTCAGTTTGGTTCTTTTTTTATAATTTTTATTTTGACCAAAGTGGATTGCAAATCATTCACAGTAGTATTTTAGGTATTCTTATTGTGTATTTCCTTATTTTGATATACTTTTCTCCATCATTTTTTTGTATTTGTTTAGTAGGAAATTCAAGTAGATAAGTAAATAAACTTCACTCATTCTTTGACACCTTCCACCTTTTCCAAGTATATTGATTGTCTATGTGATTGTCTTATGTTAAAATGATAAGATTTTAGATTTCTTGTGCCTTGTAGGCAAAATGGTGCTTTACATTGCTATTTGTCGTGTAGTATTTTAGTAGTATTTTATTTATTTATTAGTATTTTATTAGTGAAAATGGATCTCCTTGGCTTTAGAAATATTTGAAGGTTTTGATACTAAAATGACTACTGTTGCTGATATAAATAGCTCTGGCTATTTATCACTTATTGTACATTAACTGTGCTAGGTTCCATGCAAGTACTGCATCTGCAATATAAATTGAACTTGTAAAATACATCTCTATTTGAAACAGTATAATAATTTTTTCTTCATTGGTGAGGATGTTAGCTGTAATTAAGCAAAAGAGTGAATGTAGTTAGGAAGAGATAATGCTGATATTGCATTTTAAATGCCAGTATTTGAGCAAGAATACTTCATTCTTTTTTTTTTAACACCTTGATTACATACATAATTGTGTTTGGGTTTCTGTCATGTAAAGAACACCACCCATCACCAGTGCAACATTCCCATCACCATTGTCCCAGACTACTTCATTCTTAATCCATGGCTTGTTAATGGTAAAACACTTGCCTTTACTGAGGCCAGAACAATAATATAGTGGGAAGGGCATTTGCCTTGTACATGTCCAACCTAGGTTTATCCCTGGAATGCTATATGGTTTACTGAGCATACCAAGAGTGATCTCTGAGTGCAAAGCCAGGAATAAGTCCTAAGCATAGGCGGGTGGTGCCCCAAACTGTCCCCCACACAAGTGAATCTTACTACCTGCAAGATCTCCCACTAAATTCAAAACCTGGGTCTGAGTCACTGGAGCAAATAACAGAGTTTGAAAAACCTACCATCAAGGCATACACAAAATCCTCTTATCTATCTTCCAATGCTGATATCAAACAAACTAAAGAATAGAGAACTTTCTTGGATTCAATGAATCAAGGATTGATCCATCAATCAACTACTCAGCATAACTTCAATCAATTCTATAAGCTCTATCACAAAGATACACAAATGATTTCTAAATAAAAAGCCCAGGAACTCCTTTTTCCTTCTTTGGCAATTCTCCCCCAAATGAAATGGAGTTAAATGTTAGAAATCTAACACCAATGCAGAGAATTGGTTCGTTTCTTTATGACTTGCAGTTTCTATTTCTCAAGAGTCAGTCTATTAAGAATAGGGAATATTTTTAGAAAATTGATATTAATTTAATATTTTCTGTAGTTTTGCAACTTACTATAAAAGTGACTTATGAAGACAAATTGGAACGCCCATTACCTGCGCTCCGTTTTTATCCAGTAAAGTTAGATAAGCAATTTTTTAAACTTGCAACATAGCTAACATTTAGAATAACTACAAGGTATCTTTAACTCACACACATCTCTTTATTGGGTTATATAAATGTATCACACTTTCATGGAAAGACTTTACCAACTACCATACTCTTAGGTATTCTAATGAGGAGACATGAAAACATTCCATATATTCTCCATGCTCCTAATCTGTATTCTGTACAAAAATAACTATAGAACTTATTGCACTTTATGACTGCTTGATTCTTAATTGATTCCCATGACATTTTTATTGTTTCATAGGTGTCTATAAAATGTATCTTAAAAAAAATCCACATAAGAGGAATGTTTTCTCTGTCCAATTGAATAGTTAATACTCTGGAATTTACTGTATAACCTCCATGATGGATGGAAAGCTATGTGGTTTATATTGCATTTAGGAACTAAATTAATATATGTTTCAAAATCAAAATTTGTTTGGAAGAGAAAAATTTTGCAATACAAAAGGCTGAATTATAACCCCGGGTTTCAAAATCCATTTTAATTTGTTTGTTTTTCATATCCTGAATGTATGTGGTATGAAAAAGATTAATCCTTGTAAAAGAGAGAGTGAAATTATAGAGTATGTCTGTTTTATTCACTGTGTACCTTAGCAGTGTGAGACCAATGTACAGCATTGTGCAGAAAGGAGGAGTACAGATTTAGAGCTAACATCTTAAAGCATAGTTTGGTTCTATGGGTTTATCTCCAAAACTACTCTCCCTTCTAGGGAGTATTTCTTTCCCTAATAGGGGGCAAATATCAGGAGCTGGTTATCACTAAGATTTTGATGCTGAATATTCCTCTCTAGTCCTGCTGATAAAAACTTTTCTCTTTGAGTTTCCAATCTTTCTTCTCTCAAAGTTCTTCCCAGCCACCCCTTGTCCCCCACATCTTCCCTCTTTCTCTTGATAGCCTATTCTGCTTTTGTCTGGATGCACTGCTCTTTGGTCTTATGTGTGTTACCAACACACACTCAACCTACCCCTTTCCTCTTCTCCAATCTTAGACAAAATCAGTCTTTTATGGAACTATTGGCCCACCCCAGAACCATCTTTGATGACCTTGCTGTCCCTGCTCTAGTGGAAACATGATAAAAATGGTATTGTGCCTATCTTTGAGTAGGTTTAACATACCAAAGTGATGTCTTGGCCATAGGATCAGCTTAAAAATGTTCATATTCCTCCAAATTCTCGTTGGGACTAGGCATGCAAAACTGGGCCACAAAGTTGTACACTGCGCAATGCAGATGGGTTCCTCCATGTATAGCTTTGTTTCTGTGGTGACAATCTGGGCCTCTCTTGAGAATGCCAGCATGGGATCTGGTTTTCTGAGTATGTGTGAGAGTATGGGTCCATATAGATATTAATGTTTACTCATATCTTTGTGTCTCTGTCTCACTGGCTTTGCCTCTCTCTGTGTGTGTGTCCCTTCTTCACACACAGATAAACAAAAAATGTGCTAAACAACAATGAGCTACAGAGTCTACCAACCTCTATGCCTTGTACTAGAGAATTAAGAGACCAAGTGGACAAGTGTTTAAGCTTGGAAGAGCAATTTGGTGGTTTGGCAGGAGTTGCCTCAGTGCATGCTTGATCATTGGAGTGAAGTCTTCAGTAGTAGGGTTGCGCTAGTCGGCTCATTTCTTAGACCAGTTGCTCTAGCATATAGCTACAACAGAAAAGCTCAGTGCACGAGAGTTCCTTATACATATTTTATGCCATCAGGAGCTTTACCATCTCCTTTAAAAGTTGTTGGTAGGGTTGGCTGGGTCATATTATATGTTTTACTCTTGAGGATTGGAAAGGTGTATCTAAGTTTGTGTGGAACTATAAGGTTCTAGTGAGATCATGTCTCCATAGTGATAAGTTTGATCTGAGCTAGGTATAAAGTTTGTCTCTGGCCACTACCACAGATTTTTTTCCTCTCTTTTAGAGTGGCCTGCTATCTCAGGACTCGGTGAGAGTAGAAAAATACTCCCCTGTAAGTCTAAGAGGAAGGCTCTTAGAGGCTTGGTAGGCCTGTTTCTTTCTTCAGTGAGGGAGATTGCTCCCCACTTTCAAACTTCCTACTTAACTGTGAGAGTCTGTTAAAGAACTGGAACTTAGAGGAGCCAAGTTCACTGTCTCTAGTCTCCAGTTGTTGGAACTGCATAGCCCTTATGACTGGAGGCAATTGCAGAGGGTGGACCCTCCTCAAAAAATAACCCACTATTCTATCCAATGACCCCCAAAAAGTAAGTGGGAACAGAGCAAGGGCAGCATCATGTAGGCAGATGAAAGTCCTTCCCCCTTTCCGGCCTCCACAACACATGAAGGAAGGGCTCTTTGATGCCGCGAGAGGCACAAAGGACTTTATGTGGGTTGTGCCATCAGGGCCAAGACCCTGCGAGGGCCTGGGAAGAGGAGTAAACAAGAACCTGGGAGATACTCTCAGCAGCTCACTTTTTCTCAGTACCACTGTCCCCCAATTCCCAGACCCACCCCCAAATTTGTGAGTGTTTTTTGAGCATGAGTCCTTGTTTCATCTGGCTTCAGATGAATTATGCTCCCAGCCATTGTGATGGTATATAACAGGGGCAGGATTAGCCTTGAAATTACCCACCATCCCACTCTTCAGTCCAACTGCATTTCAGTTGGACCTATATTCTATTTCCTGAATCCAAACTGTGGATTTCATAACTAAGTATTCTGAGAAGTATTATCTACTGCAATTGTCTGTCCGATGCCCTTTCCAATGTTCTTCTGAAGTGGGGAGTTTTGTGGTAGGAGGCATCAGCTAACATTTTCCTCCAGGATCTATACAGGTGAACATGTGACTTAACATAGCAATGTGAATATTATTTTTTAGAACTGTCTGGAAG
Source organism: Crocidura indochinensis (assembly GCA_004027635.1). Classification (NCBI taxonomy): domain Eukaryota; kingdom Metazoa; phylum Chordata; class Mammalia; order Eulipotyphla; family Soricidae; genus Crocidura; species Crocidura indochinensis. Next base: position 5,459 of record PVKC010024755.1, on the reverse strand, counting down.
TTCTGTTGGTGATTGTTTTGTTTTGTTTATTAACCAAAGTTGGCAGTATTCAGAGCTGCCTCCTGACTCTGTACTTTGGAATTATTCCAGAGTTGGGCTGGGAACATTTGGGATTCAAGGGTTTGAACCTGGTTCATCAAATTGCTAAAACAAACAAACAAACAAAAACAAACAAACAAAAAACAAACAAAAAAAAACACCTTGCTTGCTATACTATCTTCTGGCCCCAGAAGTATTGTTTCATTATTTAAGAAAACAATGATAAATCAAAATTAAAAATATCTGGTCCTCCTGTGTCTCTACTGTGTCCTGCTTCAAACCCCGCTTCGAAAAGCTATGCATTGCAAAACGTGCTCATTGTAGTCATTAATCCAGGCATCACCTCTGATTAAAAAAAATCAGCTCAAATTATTTTATATATTTTTGTTTTGCAGGTTAAAGTTTTTTTTAATGAAGATACTATGTACAGTCGCGTGGGGGGGTGCAAAAAATGTTTTCTTCTTTCTAAGGGGGCATGACAGAAAATAATTGAGAAGCACTGCCTTAATATAACAATTCATCCCTCTTGTATTAGTTTCCTTAGTGTTTTTACCTGATTCTATAGATTCCTTAATGCCGCCTCCTTACAAGATACCTTGCTACCTGTTTTGGTTTTGTACATTACATTGTAAATTCCCATGCTCCACTTCTATAAAATTTTATAGAGAGACATCTTCAGCGATTCCATTATAGGACCTACTTCCACGAATTTTCACTAAGGTCACAAACTTGGATAAAATACAAAAAAAGACCAAACAATCTCAGCTTTCTTCTCTAGAGATCAGCTCTATGTTTTGAGTCAAACCAAAGATCTATTTTACATTGGCCAGATGTCACCTACCTAGCACCGGAGCGGCTCTAGTCCCAACTTCCTTAGCATATGAATATGTCAAGTCTAGCAGTCTAATTTAGGATGCATACTAGAAGAGTTTAAGGTCATGATGACAGCCCTAAATGCCAAATTCCTGCATGGTGGCACCCTCCTATCATAATCTTTCTGTTTTTTTCTTTTTTAACGTAAGGAAAATGCCCAATAAGCTATGATTGGTTCAAGCATGTGGTTAGGATTTTTACCCTCCAGTAGTTATCACAGGTGTAAGCCCAGTTGGTGCAGGAATTTTCACCCACATACTCTCACATTGAGTTTCTATGTCCCTTGTCTTTGCCTCATATCCTTTCTCTCTTTTTTGCTTATACAGTGATGCTAAATTATTACCTGGAAGTAGCATTTCCAGTAAAATGACATTTGACCATTCCCATCAGCTTTAATTGGGGAAAATAAATATTTTTCAGAATTGAGGAGAATTTTTTTAGACCTTTGTATGGAGGTAGAAGATCAAAGATTCTAGGGAATGGGGTTGGTTCTCCTTGTTTTTGATTTTGGGTTGAAAAAAAATCCCTCCCTTTTCCATTCCTCTACTTCTGTATTGTACTCAGATTTACAGTTTCTTCATTATTTCATTACCAATCATGTTTATTTCATTTTGCACTTATTTTGTCTGTTTTTTCATTTGTTGGTTTTGTGTATTCTTGACAATTTTTACTTTATATTTCTACTTACTAGTACTTTTTTCCAATGATTTTATGATACTATACTGGAACTACCTGATAGAAATGAGTAAAAGGAGTAGAGAAAGCAAGCAAGATCTATGAACTATCTATGAATTTATCTATCTATGAACTCTCTAGCAAAATGCCCCTTTTCCACAACATTATATCATAATATTTTCTCCAGTGATTTTGTACCAGTAACACCTGAGAATAAACTATGAGTATACTAGAATTTTTCCAGGTAGCAATACCAAATGCACTTGCACAGTGCAGTGACAATTTGTTCGAAGACATATAACAGGGAATGGAAGGAACATCAAGAAATAGAAATAGGTGATTCTGGAGCCAGAGAGATAGCACAGTGGTAAGGCATTTTCCTTGCATGCACCCTACCCATGACAGACCGATTCCTGGCATCTCATATGGACCCTGAACCTGCCAGGGGCAATTTCTGAGCTCAGAGCTTGGAGTAACCCCTTAACATCGCTGGATGTGAGTCCCCAAAAAAATTAAAAAGAAAAAAATAGCTGATTGTAAAAACTTTGTTTTTCATTTTGAAGAGGGAAAAAAAAAACCTTTCCCTCTTACCAGAAAACAAAACCTAGCAACTTATCAGTAAGTAATCAACTTTCAATACTTACTGAGGAACAAGAGATTGAGACAAGAGGTATCTTGAAAAATTTTGTGAGTTCATGAGCAGTAAAGAGAGCTATTTATTAGAGCAGAGTCTAATAGAGTGCTTCCCAGTTATAGAATATCCTCCAGATCCTGATAGATTTTTCTGGATTAAAAAATGTCTCTTGCATTGACTTGCTAGCAAGCAAGAAGAACAAAATCAATCTGGCTTGGCTCCAACAACCATTTTGGGCACTGGATCTGAATGTACGAGAGGTATCAAAGGAAACCTTGGTATTGGCTTGAAGAACCCCAGATGTTGTGCCTGGCATGTGTTCCAGAAATGGGTGAGGACAGAGGAACACTCTTGACTCAGCATGATCAGATGTGGAGATTGTAGAGATTTAGTTTTCCTCTTGAAAGATGGTGCCCAGGTTCTGAAGGAGGCAAATGGGAGATGTGCTGTGGAATGGAGGAGTCAGTTTATAAAGTACATGTGACTTTCACTCAGGGGAAAAGAGACCTGTTACAGACATTGAACAAATTTGGACAAATAAATCATTCTGGGATCTGTGTGTGTTCTTCCTCCCTGGCAAGATTAGCACGCTCTAGGTGAATCTCCTTTGTGCCCCGGGGTGATCAGTCTATAGTGCTCATTATAAAGGTGGGTGACCGGTGAACTCTATGGTCTCCCTTTTCAGATTTCTCGATAGCCTGTAATAAAATCAGCCTGTAAGATGTCTTCAGGCTCTGAGATACTCCCGAGGTATTTATTTAATAGAGTACAGTAGTTGTGCAAAACCCCAGGCTCTTTCACCCTTTCAAAAGAACCTCATTTGCTCATATTTGCAGCTCTGGGATTTGTATTTTACAAGACAACCTGGAAGTGCCTAAAGAGGCCGCTGAGTATTTCATATTTTATTTCTCCCATACTTGGCCTGGTGAGCGACTTTCATTTTAAAGTTAGAAAGCATTCCAGCCCTTGGCCATTAGTGTGACTCCCGATATGCCTCATAAACTATTCATAAAAATAAAAAAACAAACAAGCCAAAAAATGTGATTCTAGCCAAGTTGCTTCCTTGGCTTCTTCCTCCTTGAGGTATTTTTTCCCCAGCTTGTTATGCTCCCTCTACCTTCCTGATTAATCCTTGGGGGCCTTGCTTAATGATGCATAGCCTGTGTGCATATCCCAGGTCACAGTTCTACAAGGCTACTGTGAAACTTGGGACTTACTCTCTATCATAGTCTTTCCTTTGGTATGACCTATGATCCTTCACAAACCTATGTCTAGTCCCTATGCTCTTCTCTAGTATCAAACACTTTTGAAAAGCTATTTAATGAGTTTGGCTCTGTGAGGTCTCTTAGTCCCACACATGTGGTGGCTGGAAAGCTGAGAAGGTAGTTGGCTGTGTTCCTTTCATTTCTTCTTTTGCTTAAAGACTAGATGTGACATAGAGAATTGGCATTGATGTTGAATCATGGGATGATGAATAAAGATTGATGTTACTTTTTCTCTTTGAAAATAGCTAAGTTTGATGACTGGGAGGCACAGCAATAAATAGAACTAGGATCAAAATTTAGTGCTATCATTTTTACTTTTGAAGTCTCCCTAATAAATAGTTTCCCATCTATTTGCTCAGTCATCCAAGTAAGCATTCATTTCTCCATCCATCCACTATTCATCTATGCGTTATTTATCCATTCTTTTATTATCTACTCATTACCCATCCATCATTGATTCATTGATCCAACCTACCATAACTGGTTGATGTATTAACCCATCTATCCAATAATTAGAGTAGCTATAATGTACCCCATTTTAGGCACAGAAGACAGAAGTAATTGAGCTGATGAGTATTTATCTTTATGATGCTGACATCTCAAAGAGTTAAGAATAATCAGACATCCTACATCATGTATAAATGTAAGATATCTATTACAGTGAGGCATATAATATCACATCTTTTGTAGGTTAAAGGTATTTTCGTTAATCATTTCATACGATTAGGGCCACAGTGATGTCATTAGCCTTTGGTAGGTTCTCAGTGAAGGGATGGGAATCCATAAGTTTCTTAAATCTGCAAAACACCAAATGTCTACTTCATTTGATAAAAAGGTAATTTGAAATCAGGTATTATTGACAATTCATGTTGTTTTACTAAGTGTTATGAGACCATGAAGTCTTTAGAAGCAGCTGACAGGAAGTTACTTGTTGAGTTTTTACCATGTTTTAATGTTCCCATTTGCCAGACTGTATGACCAATTTTTGAAAAATATGCTAAGCTTTTTCTTGAATAAATTACCAGAGCTTAAAACAGGCTTTGCATTATTCAAAGCATTGTAAAGGAAGAGTAAGCAAGAAGACCCAGTGTTAAACATTCATGTCTCACTGCTCAATTGCAAACATTCCCTATCTTTACTATAACTTCTCCAAAAATGTTGGAATAAATTTTATACAATGAGTCTATTTTTCCCTTTTACAAAATATACAAAAGCAGGTGTCTAGACTTCCTGCAGTGTAGAAAAAGAAAAAATGAAAAAAGAGGAGAAAAGTCCCGGTTTTTAATGTTTACTTGTTTTCAGGTGCAGTTAGGGTTGTTAAGAAAACATTGGCAAAACTTCTCAGGGATTCATGTTGCTGTGGTATTTGTTTTTTAGGATTTTATGGTAGTAACCAACTGCTACTACTAAGAGTCAGTGATGGAGAGCATAGCTTCTACTTCCAGAGCATCAACTGATTTTCATAATTGATTCTCATACTTTCTGGAGTGTTACTATGAGCATCACATTTCAACACATTTATCATATTTTTTGCTCAATAAGATGCACCCGACCATAAGATGCACATAGTTTTTAGATACCCTGCTCCCCTTTACGCAGGTTTTAGCTCCAGGCAGCATTTACTCCATAAGACACACTTTTGAGGGGGAGATGTGTGTCTTATGATACGAAAAATATGGTAAGTGATACAGACATTTTAATGCCCGAGTCTCAATTTCTTTATTTGTAGACTGACTATATGAGATGGATATACTGCTGGTTTTGAAGAACAAATAGGAGAGCGTTTGTGAGTACTTACTAAAAATTTAGAATCGATTTTCGATCAATAATTGTTGCTGTAGTTGATTACTGTATTAGGATACTGTTATTAATAGAAGAGTATTTTCAGCATACTTAACCTTTCATCTACTCAGAAGGTTGTAAATAATTTATGATGTTTATTAGTTTTCCAAAAGTTTATTTTGTAGGTCCTT
>PVKC010024754.1:0-16891 GCA_004027635.1 Crocidura indochinensis | reverse complement strand
TTATTTATATTTTTATATAAGAGAAAGAATGTTATTGCACTTTCTAACTTGTTTCATTAGAACCATCACCATATATTTAATCTATTCTCTAAAAGGCAAAGCCTTATCTTTTTAATAATAAAGTAATAGTCTCTGTGTGAAAAATAAAAGTGTAATGGCACTACAGACAATGACTTGGATTGGACAAACTAATTTGCCTGGAGTCTAGAGTTGGTCTTATGCCAGGAAACTTCAGGGGTAGGGTCTCCTTGTATTTAGGCCAAGACTTTTCCTTTCCATGTCCCTCATATTTTGGTGGGCCTATGCAAACAATAATTACCACTCTAACACCATTTTTACTGTGCTCCTTTGACGCTAATTGTTAAGAAAAACAATCCACTTAAACTTTTGAGGTTAACTTAAACTAATATGCATGGAAATGTAAAAAAGTATTATGCATTACAATCTGGGGACTTGTGAGACAAAGTAATTGTACATGGGTTCTGTTTTCTTTTTCTTAATGTTCTGTGGCTGAAAGTTCAAAGTTCAGATATCAGAAGGGGATTTCTGAGAATTCTGTTTATGGGTATTTGTCCTTCCACTGTAACTTTACCTTGTCCTCTTTCTTTACATCTTTGTTCTCATAATTAAAAATTAAAAATTAAAAAAATAAAGTATTAGTCTCATGGTCAGTGTTGCTTTATCTGTTTTGTTCACTTCACCCATTCCTACAATATTTTTATTTTTATTTTTGGTTTTTGGGTCACACCCGGCAGTGCTCAGGAGTTACTCCTGGATCTATGCTCAGAAATCACTCCTGACAGGCTCGGGAGACCATATGGGATACCAGGATTCGAACCACCAAACTTCTGCATGCAAGGCAAATGCCTTACCTCTATGATATCTCTCCGGCCCCCATTCCCACAATATCTTAAAACAAATACGTGTATCACATCATCTCATCTCTGAATAATAGTTTGATATATGCTTCTAAAAGACTTGTACCAATATTACACTTAAAAAAGAACTAATTTCTTAGAATCACCAAAAGTCTTATCATTTCATGCTTTTGTAGAATGTGCATTTTCCTAAAAATTCAAATAAATCATACTTTTTTAATTGAGATATATATGTCTGTAAATATATTCTAACATTTAGGTTACTTTTTCTGTGATTCTTTTCTAGACATTTTTTAATTAACTTTTTTTTATTTTAATCATAGTGGTTTACATGATATTCACAGTAATATTCCATTTACAAATAAACATTGAATCAGGGGAATTCCCATCATCAAGTTGTCCTCCCTCCACCTCCATTCCCATTCTGTCTCCCATATCCTCCACTCTCTCCCCAGGGTCTTCTAGATTGAGTGACTCCCTCTGTTTCTGGTTTATTACTTGGTGATCTTATATCTGATTGGGCTTGGTGTCTCCATTGCTTCTCCCTCTGATTGGGAGGCAGGATTAGATAGTTCGAGTTTTGTGGTTTTGCTTGGGGAAGAGTACTGTATAGACCATTTAGCTGGTGCTTGGTCATCTCATGTGATTTAAGCTTTTATTTCTCTAATAATAAGAGACATTGAGCATATTTGCATGTACCCTGGGTGAATTCTATGCCTTTGTTAAAGATATGTCTTTTCCATATGTATTTTGTCTAGTTTTTGGATTAGGTATTTAGATTTTTGTTCTTGATTTCTGTGAGCTCTTTACATATTTTAGATATCTACCTCTGATCAAACATATGTATAAATATCTCCCTCATTCAGTTGGTTGCTGTTTTTTGTGGTAGTTTCTTTCACAGTATAAACTATTTCTTAAATATATAAATAACTATTTATACATATAAACAAACTATTTTTAAAATATTTCAGCTTGATATACTTGGTGATTTTTTCCTTTGATTTCCATAGAGTTGAAATAAGACTCTCAAAGACATGTCTTCATTTCATGTATTGGATTGTGTTGCATATGTTTTCTTGTATTTTTCATAGCTTGGGTCATATATTCAATTAAATGTATCCATATGCTTTATTCTTTTAGGATTAATTGTTTGATGGTAAATAATCATAAAGTTTTATTTTTGTACATAATTGTCCTCATTTTCAATACTATTTGTTCATTTCTTTCTTCATTGTATGGTCTTATCTCATGATTATTGACATTGGAAATGTACGAAATATTTATTTAATTTAGCAAGAAAAATCAAAGCTAATGTCATCTTGTTGAGCTGTAAGAATATTAAAAATATGCTATTATAATCCTGATCTCACTAACGACCTCTTTACCATTGATTTATTTTTTATGATACAATATCATTAAATGAAGTTTAAAACATTTAGAAACATCTTGTTCATTTTCAAAATTTTCAAAAAGGTACTTCTGAAGAAAAACAATATTCTTAACTCAACTCAAAGGTGAAGTATATTATTGGAAATTCAGCAAATGGTAGACCATCTGCTTTGCAAACAGTTTCTTGCTGCTTACTTTTTGACTGGGCTTTTTACTTCCTTGAAATGTGCTTAAACTTTGAATCTCTTTAACCCATATTGAATATGAAGCCATTCAAGACTAAAAAACCTAGTTTAATAGATTCTGACTACATTATTCCATCTATCCAAAAATAGATGCTTGTTACTAATTTAGTGGATGCATTTTTCACATATGTGCATATTGTAACTATTTTTTCTATATTTTTTATCTTTACTATTTTTATCGTGCTTTTTTATGCACTACAAATAAAGCAACAATCCAGGAATCTTTGCAATATTTTTTTTAAATCTCACTCAAAAGTTAGCACACAAAAAATCTACTTTGTCATTATACTAATTATTGGGGACCAGCAAATTTGTAGTAGTGACAGGCCGATTATGTTATGATAAATATTAAAGCAGACTATCATTCTTTTAAAGCCCATGATTATTTGGGTGAATTTACATAGTAATTTTCTTCATGTGTCATTGTAATTTTGTGATTCACTATCCCAGTTACAAACATGTTTAAAAATTTGTTCATAGCTTACAAAAATTCTTTTTTTTTTTTTTGGTTTTTGGGTCACACACGGCAGTGCTCAGGGGTTACTCCTGGCTCCATGCTCAGAAATTGCTCCTGGCAGGCACGGGGGACCATATGGGGCACCGGGATTCGAACCGATGACCTTTTGCATGAAAGGCAAACGCCTTACCTCCATGCTATCGACCGGGCCCCACAAAAATTCTTGTCTTGAATTAATCTAGTTTGGCAACACAGAAGACATCAAGGAAAGCCAAGGCATTCATAAACTTATATATTCAAGTTTTTAAACATTTGTGTGATTCAGGCTTTGTGTTTCATAAAGAGATGCAATGCAGTGAATAAGATATGACATTGGTGTTCATAATTCCTTCACTTTTAGCTATGGGAGTAAAATTAGTACAGACAATTCTGAAATAGTGTGTAGATGGCTGTTTAGAGACGTATGCACAAGGTGTCATGCCAATTCCAAGGAAATCACAGGAAGCAGAGACTTGAGTTGATTATTGAAGAAAGACTTGGAATAGTTTAACAAGGAGAAAGGGTGTGTTATCCAAAGATATAAGCAGAGAAAAAAAAATGACAGTTATCTGTACTAAAAGTTAATGGTCAAATAACATTACAACATAATCATAAAGATAAGAAGCAAAAAAATTGTCCAGGAAAAGTAAAAATAAGTTATAAGGAGAATTCTGCCATTCCATGGAGTTTGGTTTTTAGTAGGTGTTGGAAGCCCATGTAGTATATCAAGGAATTGGATTATATATTAGCAATATATATTACAAAACTATTCTATAAGAAGTATGGTTTGAAAAGGTGGATAACTAGATAGTAAAGTCAGGCAGTATGCCTTTTTTTTTTATCATTCAGAAACAAAGGATAAACGTATTTGGGGTCTTGAATATGACAATGGTTCCTGAGAAGAAATCAAGAAATTGAAAATATTTGTAAATATATTGGACTTGTGTGAAAAAAAATAGGAGTTAAAGAACTCTGTGCAAGTTTCCAATCTAAGAAATGGAAGAAATTCTACATAGGGACTATAGGAGGAAGGTTAAGTCTGGTGAAAAAATGATAAATTGATTCATACCATATTGATTATAATACAACCTCTGTAATATGGAAGCAACAACGTCTAGCTCGTCATATTTTATTGGCATTAAAATCTGGGACTTTAGAGAAAGGTCTATATAAAAGCTTTACCTTTTAAATCATCACTATCTGGATAAGACTTGCAGTACTGATTATGAATGACTTAAACAAAAAGTAATAATTGTGAGAAAAGAAGAAACATGGAATGTTCTTGGGAAAAAACTAACATTAGTACAGAATGATACAAAAGAAACAGAGACTGAGAGTCTAAGAAAGATTAAGCAAAGTTGTCCTGTGAAAATGTACTACATACTGCCTTAGAATCCATGAGAGATAAAATTCAGTAAAATAAGAACTAAGAAAAGTCTTGCCAGAATTGTAGGGAAAATTCCCAGGTCACCACAGGAAAGTTGTTTTTATTATATGTGAAAAAACATGTAGCAATGAATAAATTGTGTTGGCTGGATCCATAAAACCAATACTTATTTTTATAGAGAGTTTGTGAAGGACAGCAAAGAGAAACAAAGATAAGTGGGCATAATCATTAAGACCAATGTCAGGGAAATTGGGACATGCCACTTCCCAAATGGAGTCAGAAGGACCAAAGGTTCCAACCAGTGAGTTTTCACCAGTCAGACCTGAAGTTTATTCATAAACCCAAAGCTAATGCTTGGGTCTTGAAATGATACAAATACCAGGGACACCCAAGGGGTGCTCAAAAGTCCTCCAAACCTTACACAGAGCTGGACCAGGTGAAGCTCAGGGAATCATTTGGTGCTGGGGATTCAAGTGGGTTTTGTGCCTTAACCCCCTATACCTAAATCATGCCTATATATTACTTAAATCAAGGTAAATCAATTTGGTGCTCAGATCTTTCTATTTTTTTCCATCAAAAATGACCTTACTAAAACAGAAATGATAATACAGTAAGTAGGGATCTTGCCTTACATGTGGCTAACCAAAGTTTGGTCCCTAGCACCCCCTAATTTTCCTTAATTCCCCCCAGGAGTGATCCCTGAGCACAGAGTCAGTAGTAGGCCCTGAGTGCTTTAGGATCTGCCCTCCCCCAAATAATGGCCTTGTAAAGTTTGCTTATGATCAATATTTTTAAACTTAAAAGTTGAGAAATAGAACAATTAAATAACTTTGGCTCGGTATATTAACGGAAAGAAACAGAATTAAAATCTACATAGTGATTGGCTGGAGCCATCTTATACCACTTAGGGAAGTAACTAAAAAGAACTGTTGGTATGACTCTCTTCCCAGTCTTCCTTCAGTCAATCTTCTGAGTAGTGTTCAATTGAATGTAGTAGAAGTAATTACACTATAGAAATTGACAAACATTGCAAATCAGGTTTGATGGTTGTTTAGTTCCCAGAAAACTAGTTGTTAAACATGTGCACAAATTTTCTACATGGTATATATTGGTATGGTATGGCATGGCATGGTATGGTATGGAATGGAATGGAATGGAATGGAATGGAATGGAATGGAATGGAATGGAATGGAATGGAATGGAATGGAATGGTATGGTGGTATGGTATGGTAGCAAAGCCTAAGCAATTCCCATTACCGGCAAGTGTGATGATATACCAAAGCCGCAACTTAAACCCAGACCTCTGTTCTACTCCCCACCTAATTTAAGATCTAGATTGGATTGAAAAAAATTGAAAAATATCCTTTTCTCATTCATGCCCAAACAGCTATGGTTGATATAAATAAACTTATATTTATCCATTCTTTATTTCCAAGCTGCCAATTTTCTGCTTTGACCTTCTAACCCATACGTCTCTGAGTATGTTATCAGTTTTTAAAATAGCCTCTTAAGGAATTGGCTAAAAAAACTATGTTAATGAATTTTATTTTTTAAATAAGCAATTTTTCTGGGTTTATAGTTTCAGAATAATATTTCTTTTTACGCTAAAGAATCTTAGATGACACTTTTGCCCACTAAGTGGAAGACTTACAAGAGGACTGTTCATTAAAGTACTGAAGAGTTTATTTTTAAACAAACTTCATTTTCCAGTCAGTTGAATTTAAGATAGAGAGTGAATAACAACACAGCTGTGCCACATTATTTCAAAAATACCTTAAATTTCATTGTATAAGGCTGCATTAAAAAGAGTTCATGTAAGCAAACTAAGCAAATCTGAAATGATAGTAGCTAATGTAGGAGAAATTGCCATGCCACTTCATGTTATAAAAATGCAGATATAAAGACATCTCCCTGCAAATCCTTTCTCATATTTAATTTGAGTTACTATTAGAGTTCTCAGGACAGGATTTACTTGCACACAGTTGAATGTTGAAACATGATTTCTTTAGGATGCAGGGGAAAAAATATTATCTTTAGTTTTATCACAATAAACCTCACCCTAAGAACTTGTGTAAATGAAAAAGATAAACTTTCATTGGGTTGATTCTTGAATGATGTATATGTGAATGTGAGTATATATGTATAAATGTGTTACTTTCTTCCAAAAGGGAAAATGAAAAATTTTTCTAATTTTTCATATAAGATTACCTTATACTGTCATCATAAATTACATTTTTATTGTTTAAAAGCACACAAGAAATTTCCAATTAAAATGGAAAGTAACTAAAATTATCATGGACTATATGATAATGAGATCTGTATGATAGATTTCATGGAGATATACAAGTCATTGCAGTTTTCAACAAAACTGGGTTCATTCTAGTTTAAATGTATTGTGGACATTGCATCAAAGGATATTCTGTGTGAGTACATCTGTATATCAATAAGTATATAGTTTACAACAATTTTATCTAGCATTACTTGGGAATGGGGCATTCCAGGTAAATGTGGTTTTGTTTATTCAAAAATGGTACTTGTCTTATGAAAGAATAACAAATGCCACAGAAATAGGATACTGGTGATCCCTAGGTTCTCTTGTGAAAGCAGTCTTAAGTTAGACCTGATTTTCCCACAGAGAAAACACTGAACTTGTATTTCTAATCAAGAATAGATGCCCAACTTTTTTTTTAACAAAAGGGATCACGAACATTTTAATCAAGTGTAAATGATATGTTTGCAAACTGCATAATTAAAACCCTTCTAAAATGAATTTGGAAGTCACTTGATCTTAGCAGTACATAATCAGTCATAATTGTCCTGTTTTTCATCAAAAATTCCAAGAAAAAAAAGAATTTATTGGAGAGAAGTCATAAGAGAATAAGGTAACGAGAAACCTCTGAGATTGCTTACCTCAGGAGTAAGGTTATGACTTGAGGATTATGACACAGTTCTGAAAGGGACTGAGACTTAAAGTAGGGCCGAAAGGAGAGAACCCTAGTCTGAGGGAGATCAGGACTTGGGGACCCTTTAACAAACACTTGAATAATTGATTCACCTAAATTTTTCTGACAGGTTAATAAATGGCCACAAATAACTACTATTTTTTTTCTTTTGGTATCACACACCTGGCAGTGCTTAGACCTTACTCCTGACTATGAACTTTAGAATTACTCCTGTCAGTGAAAAGGGACCATATGGGATGCCAGGTACCAAATCCAGATTGCCTATGTGCAAGGCAGGTGCTCTACCCACTGTACTATCTCACATTATTGATTCTATATTATATACTTATTTTTCCAACATAGTCATATTTGTCTTGACTGATCATTATAGAAGATGCTCCCAACCATGTTCTATGCCTTTGAGTATCTTTGCCCTGGTAAGAGTTCTTGTTAGAGTTCTTGCACAGTATCTTGAATGTCTCCTCCTCTTGCTTGACTGCATTTTCTTATATATTTTTACTTTCCTCCAGTTATTGGTCTGACTCTAATATTAGAACTTTAGAGTCAGCTTGTAATTCTCAGTTCAATTTTATCCTTCCAACTAAGAAATGTTTCTCAATTATAATATTGCCTAAGCCTTCTCAGGAAACATATAACTGTTTTATTGTAATCCAGAGAGTCAAACACAATGCCACATGTAAATCCATATTTTTTTTTTATTTATTTCACTCTCGGGAATTCTTTGACTATTATTCCAGGTAATCTACTGATTTCCTTTATATTTTAAATGTTTATCCTAGGACATATGGAGCAACAAATGTGAACTGTATTTAGTTTAATATTTTCCATTAATTTTTAAAATGCTTATTTTTCATTGGTCTTAAAAATGCCTAGACATATTCTAAACATGAGTGGAGAAGTATAATAGTGATTTTTCTCATAAGCTATTTTACATTTAAAAAGTTTCAGTGAAGTACTTAGAAGTTAATTTTACCATCTTTATTAAAGGTCACTTTATTAACAGGAGGGCTCAGGAGGAATGAATACATTTTGTGTACTTTTCCTCCCATCCATTTCAAGAACTCTTTACATCTTGAAAAACTGAAACTACATGAGTGTAATGACAAGCATAAAAATTGTTAAGCAACAGATCCTATTGCTCCCTTTTCCTCAGCCCTTGCCAATCACTTCTCTGTGTCTACAAATTTAGGAATCTCCTGTAATTGGAATTATAGAGTATCTGTCTTTTGTGACTCGCTTAATTCACTTCACACAATGTCCTAAGGCTCATCCATTCTTTTAATGTTGCAGAATTGTTTTTTGATTTAAGGATCAATAATATACAATTGTATGAATAGAATTCATTTATCCATGTATTCATCATTCAGCATTTGAGTATCACATTGTAATTGTGAATTATGGTATTGTGAATGGTGTATACAAATATCTCTCAGATTCTACTCTCAATTATTGAGTACAGGTAGAAATATATTTTTCTGTGTCTTTCAAAACCTTATAAGGTTTAACCCTCCAGAAAGAATAAAAATGTGTAATATTCATGACATTTCAATGTATTCATTTTATTTGATGTATCCCTCTTACTTTCTTCTAGATCTGAAGATTCCAGTAGAAATATAATTGTGCAAACTTAAAATACTGAATATTTACATTTGAAAGTAGAAATAGATGAGATTAATGTTATTTTAAATATTAAAATATTTTAATATGAAGTCAATTCAAAGCTATTTATGGAATGCTATAAATGATCAGATACTAAAAATCTGGATAGTAGGGTACATGATACACCAGTTAAAAAGAAACATACTCACGACAAAGCAATAAAGTTGTTCAATAAACGTTTTACACATATTCGCTTATTAAATTTAAATTTAAAGTCATTTCTTAGATTCAGTGAGACTAATACAAATATAGAGTTATTCTGTTCCCAAAAAATGTATAGAATGTAAATAAGCCAAAGTAAGTGAATTATTTTTGCTTATATATGTGAACAAACATAAAAGTAATAAAAATAAAATAACAGCTACAAAATACAATAAACAATGTTTAGTTCATAAACTGTACCAACCAAATATCAAATGCTCAAGTAAGTGACATTTAGATTACTATTGTGAGCAGTTGTGAGCTAAATGTTTCCATTGGAGCTGGAAGCATTGCTCTGGACTATGACCTCTGATGCCAAAAAACTTAAATCTCTTTTTCACCATCACAGCCTTATCATCTAATACATCTCCTATATTAATATGTATTTGTTATATGAGCTACTAGCTCAATTAGCTGTTATTAGAATCTCATTAATATCAGACATTGTCAAGGATCTTTTGTCTTGCTAAGTAATATACCTTTATCAGTAGAAAAATCATTTCTGGCATTTCTATTTTATGAAGACTTTGGTCTGTATGGGCTCTGTTTGCTTGGTTTTTGTGGTAGGTTTTAAATGTAATAAGAACAAAGAATGAAGTTGCTTGCATGAGAATGTTTTGTCTCTGTTCTATTCCACATGGCCTGAAGAAAGCAGACCTTCAGTAATATTGGTTCAGTAAATAAAAAAGCAAGTGGTTTTGCTGACATATCAGATACAAAACATGGCCCTGTTTCGTAAGGAAAGTCCCTAAAAATGGTAGGAGAGAATTGAGGTGATAAAGAAAAAGAAAGTCAGAGAATGATAACAACATGAGAAGGGTATAAACACCGAAGCAGTGTATTTGAAGAAATACAGAAGATTATTACTTCTACCCAGTCCCAACAATACTTATTTATGCATAAACTAAGGTTCAACTATACTAATTTTGCATATAAATGTACATGCCCTGATTCATTTTTGTAAGTGAGCTGATTCATCTATACATTTGTTAAAGAGCTATTTCTGTATTTTCTGGCGTATAAGACTACTTTGTAACCCAGGAAAAACTTCTTAAAAGTCAGGGTCTCTTATATGCTGGTATAGCATGCTGAAATTTACTCCGGCTTCAGGGAAAAGTCATCCACCTACCTTTTACCACCACATCCCATGCAGCTGCCAGGCGTCATCACTCAGTCCTCTGCTTGTCCTGATTCATCTTTCAGGGCACACAGAGGAACTGAGTTACTAGCTCCGTATCTCATCCATATGCCGGGTATGTGCTCAAGTCCTCTAGGGGACATAGAGGAGACCTTCTGTCTCCCTCTGGCTATCCTATTAATCACTGCACCCCAGTCCCCTGCTCTTTGAGGAACCCCCTCTCTCCCTGCTCTCAACGTAGATAACAATCAAAGTCTACACTACACTACACTCTACACTACACTACAAATCACACTACAAATGAAAAATGTAAAATGATTGTTGGCGCTCCAAAGTCTAGTTTTATTAAACATATACTGCTAACCTTTGAGGGTTCTGTTCCTTTTCTCTTACATTTTTTAATTTACATTTTGTGTGCATTAAAGGAGAGGTGGTCTTATACGGCAAATAAAGCCCAAACCCTATATTTTAACGGGAAAAGTAGGGGGTCATCTTATACATCAGAAAATATGGTCAATAAATATTTATTCTGGACTACTATAAATCAAGAAAAAACACCAAAGTTCGAGATGAAAAAATATTAAAATATTTTTTAATTTATTTGATTGGAGAAAGTTAGAGATATGCTGATATTTTAAATTTTGCCTTCAATCTGTGATTGCTGAATATTGATTTTCCTACAATGAGTCCATTTACTTAAAGAGATAGTGAATATTGCCATTTCATTGTTACTATAACACTAAAAAGAAATCGCCATGTTTCTCTGATAATTCTATCTTGTGCATGTAGATTTGGGATGTCCTGCTATTATTTTAAATGTTTGTAAATATGAAGAAAGAATATTATTTCAATAAGGAATGTGTTTCCCATCAGCCTATATGCTATTATGAATGAGAGTTTGCATTCGGAACTAATTTGGGGAATTAAACTGAAAACAGATCGCAGGATATCAGTAGTATTTATTTCACACTTTTAACACACCTCATTAACTTCATTCATGCACATATATTAGTAACTCATTTGCCATTAATATGGGAGGACCATAAATTTTAGAAATTAATAGTATATATATGATTATTTTCTGTCAAGAACTGTTCATTTTTTATTATGCAGAATGAGCCTAACTAGTGTTTACACTCCTTCCCAGCCTGTATTAGCTAGCCCTTCTCAGCAATAGTGAACAGTAGTGTTATTGTGTTCTTACGGACAGCTGTGTGCTGACTTCCTGGGAATTATAAGGGTAATTGTGAAAGTCAAATTATCATATCCAAAGTATCCTTCATTAACATTTTTATAGAGCCACTGCTATGATTTAAAAAATATTTTCATTGCCTCACTATTCATAACATGTAACTTGTATTTCATTCAAATGTATGATGATTATTTTTAAATATTAAATGACAGCATTAAAAATTATTACAGTGGTTTTACTAAAGTAATCTTTGGTCTAAAATATGAATACATAATGACATGATTATAAGGTTCATTTTGATATTTTTATTATTTAATATACTAGAAAATTAGTATCTTTATTTAACTTGATACAAAATTATATGATTTTTAAACTAAATCGCAAATGATTCCTAAAATATAATTATTTGTCAGGCATGTATATAAAATAAAAATGAAAAAATAATTTTATTCTTCACTTGAAGAAAAAATTCTTAAAAATGATCATCATTTGAAGAGCTTGATTGAGAGCTAGTGCGGTGGGTAAGGTATTTAATTTGTCTTACATGTGGCCAATTCAGGTTCAACCCCTGGCACCCCCCCCCGGCACCCCATATGGTTCTCTGACCCTACCAGGAATGATCTTGAGCACAGAAATAGGAATATGCCTTGAGCATCACAGGGTGTGGCGCAAAACTAAATAAATAAATAAAAATGAAAGTAATAATCAATTGACTATCTTTTCAGTAGATTTTAGAAATCCATAAATTATAGCATCCTTTCATATCTGGATTAAATTCTGTTTTCACATAAAATTGCTATTGATATCCTAATTTCTAATTATAGTCAAACTCTTTGAATTTCATTAACTTTTCAGGAAGCATTTAAAGTTGGTTGTAATCGAGGTAACCTTTGAAAGATTATAAAAATGAAGCAAAAATGAAATGGCTTTAAATATGGATTCATTATCTTTTTCAAATAATGAATATTGACGATGACAACTATAGATAAATTAAGCATATGGCTCTTTGTGTGTATGTTTTCTAAAACATACATGTTTTCTGTGTGTGTGGTCTCTGGAATCTAGTATGGTATAATTTAGGCATGTATTCTTTCCACTGGTAAATTAACAAATTTAACATTGCTATTAAGCAATATATTGTCAAAGGAAGAGCTTTGTCTAGGTGAAAGATAAAAGTCATATATATAGAACAATGGATATGATTAAACATTCCATTCACATCTTCTGATAGGAAGGTAAGCATCAAGGTTAAATAAGTTGTGACTCATTCAGATGTTTTTAAGTTTCCCTTCAGAGCTTGGGTAAGTAATATAATATAGTGTGATGCTCTGAATGACACGATAGCCAGTACACTTTGATCAAGGGCTGATCTAAAGACTAATGTGTCCCTGAGGTATGCTGGTCTTCTCCTAAGCACTGAGGTGGAAAACTTAAAGATAAGCAACAGTTCAGAGCTTTTTAAATCAGCACAGCAAAGCTGCTATTTATCAACTCTCCTCCTCTAGCCCCAACCCCAAGTGCTAAAAATATGCCAAGGAACATCGCAACTGTAGTGTACAATATTATATTGTACACATAAAATTTCTAAGATGATGGTTACTAAGTGTCCTACATAATAGCATTAAAATAAAATAAAAAACAAAATCTACCTAACAGAAATACTTTGTTCATTGGAGATTTAATTGTATTAATAAGGTAAAGAAAAACCCAAATTGATCATTTCATAGTATAGTTTTTTTCCTAAAGCAATGTGGGTCCTACCCAATAGTTAGGGAGTTTTGGTATCGCTTGACTCCAGGTGAGGGAGCTAAATAGGAAAAAATGGAATTGAAAAAATTTAAGTTCTTCATTACTCTGTTTGAAATTTTTTATAATAAAATATTACAAAATCATTTTCCAAGAACAGTAATCATACCTTTGTTTTTCCCTCTATAGGCAGAAATCCTATAATGTAATTCTTTGGTACATTATATTTCTTACAAAGATTGTTAGGTCGGGCAGGGAGGGAAAACAGAACAGGCTTCTTGCTGCTATCTATTTCTCTTCTTTTTCTGTTGCTAAAATTGAAGACAAATTAGAGTTGTGCCCAATTCTTCTCAGTCTTGGAAACGTACCTACAAAGGAAGATTCCTACCTCTGCGTCTTTTAAACTAGTGCTTGCTGATGATTTTCTTCTTTTCATCAACTTGAATCACTCAGTATCTGTGCTCAGCCTCTGTGTCAAAGTATATTCTTTTCACAGTTATGTTGAAATGGAGTATATGTGCCATAGAATTCTGATACAAATATAGATATTTTTACATTTCAACTTCAATTTTTTTTATTTTAGATTCCCCTTTTTTTCTAAATTGACCATTATTTCACAAAACAAAATTAAGTGCTTGGGAACTAATAACTGTATTATCAGTTTAGCAAAGATGGTGGCAAAAGACCTCTCTGAGATGCTATTTGAACTGAATCATGATGATTGGAAGGAACCAACTATGAGCAGACCTGTGAAAAGAGGAAAACTGCAAGTGCAAAGAGCCAAGGCAGGATCAGTATGGTGGATTGAAAGCATGAGAGAGAAAGTCATTGTGGGTAGATCAGGGTGAGACAATGACAATTTGTAGACTAAAGTTAGCCTATGTGGAACTGTGCTGAATAGACTATGGTATCAAGTTTAAACCTTGAGATAGTATCAACAAAAATAGCTAAAAACTCACAATAATTTTGTACAAGGAGATGAAAAATTATAAACACTTTGATTTAGAAGCAACTTAAAAAAACTGTAAAGACTAGGGGCCGGAGCGATAGCATGGAGGTAGGCGTTTGCCTTGCATACAGAAGGTGATTCGAATCCCGGCATCCCACATGGTCCCCAGAGTCTGCCAGGAGCAATTTCTGAGCCTGGAGCCAGGAGTAACCCCTGAGTGCTGCTGGGTTTGACCCCCCCAAAAAAATAAAACTGTAAAGACTGTAAGACATTTTGAAAGATGCTAAAAATAAACCAAGAGAAAATTGAAATTGTTGTGTATCATAAATTTGTGGTCACTGTAATAGATCTACGCAAAAATTCTCTGATAATATATTTTGCAATGATCTAAACCAAAACTCCTTAATAATAGAGATAATATCAGGGCCCAAAAATTGGGCTGATGAAAGTTGACAGATTAAAAAATGTTTAAAAACCATCAAATAGGACTTTGACTTCTATGCCAACATGCAGGAATACAAGGTGAAGTAGCCAAAACTTCCCATCTGGGTTGCTTAGAGTTTTTGGTTCCTAAGATGGAGCACTAGAAGCAAGAGGAAAGAGAAGAGGAAAATTTTATATGTATATAGGTCCCACTTCAGTGCTTACAGAAGACATAATGCCTTATGCACTGAACATATTTTTCATAGTTGAGGCTAGGGTGCTGGTGAGAGATAAGAGTTAGAGATTTACAAGTCAGTCCTGTAAGCTAAAAAAAAATGAGATTTCTTAGAAAGGGCTTGCAATGCAGAAACAAAAAGAGGCTATTTCAGATGAGTAGTAAAACTTGACATAGCTTTTGCATCTTTAAAATGCAGAAAAGGGGGGCAAGAGCGATAGCACAGTGGTAAGGCATTTGCCTTGCACACGGTCAACACAGGACGGACCCTGGTTTGAATCCCAGCATCCCATATGGTCCCCGAGCTTGCCAGGAGCGATTTCTGAGCACAGAGCCAGGAGTAAACCCTGAGCACTGCCGGGTGTGACCCAAAAAAACAAAACAAAAACAAAAAAAAAAGGTAAGGGAACAATACATATAACTTTCCAAAAGAGGTACATTGTTTTATCAATCAACACAGCTCCTCTTCAGCTCTTCTCACAATGAACCAAATCTCACCTGGAAAGAGCAAAAACCTATGATCATAGAGCAAATTAGACAAGGAATTTAGAAATTGGAAATTTGATCTTGAACTACCTGCATAGTTACACATTGTTGGTGGGAATGGTGCAGCCATAGTGGGACATAGTATGAGAATTCCTAATAAAAAATGAAAGTTTTAAAGAATTGACATGTAGTCTCTCAATATCACTCTTGGTGTTTCCTTTAAAAAAAAATCAAGATCAGGACCTTGAAGATATATTTGCTATTTCATGTTCATTATATCATATTTAGTGTTAAGACGTGGAAACAACATATATATTCACACCAGATTAATGACAAAGAAGCTACATTATATATTATGGCCGATTTCTCTTTAATCTGGTAGACACTAGCAGTGGAAATGGTGCTAGAACATAGTATGCCTAAAACTCAACTATGAATATCTTTGTAAATCAAATTCTTTTTTTTTTTTTTTTTGGTTTTTGGGCCACACCCAGTGACACTCAGGGGTTACTCCTGGCTATGCGCTCAGAAGTCGCCCCTGGCCTGGGGGACCATATGGGGCACGGGGGATCGAACCGTGGTCCGTCCAAGCTAGCGTGGTAAGGCAGGCACCTTATCTCCAGCGCCACCGCCTGACCCCCGTAAATCAAATTCTTAATAAAACGTATTTTAAAGAATGAACAACTTGTATTAATGTGACAACTTGTATGAACCTTGAGTATATTATGTTAAGAAAATAAACCAGATACAGAAAGAAAATTGCTATATAATTTCATTCACATAAGATATCTAAACTAGTCATATTATCACATATATCATATAAAATGTCATATAATCAAAGACTCCATGGAGGTTGCCAGAGACTGGGAAAAGTGGGAAATTGCTCATCAAAGAAAAGCTTTATTACACTGTTCATAGAGTTTTAAAATATATGTTATTCACTTAAAGATGTTTTAAGAGGGTAAATCTCATATGAAGTATGTTTGTATTCCCAGTCAACATTGGGTTATAAATGATAGTTATTTGTCTTTAGAGGCAGCTGAAGGTCAGTCAGAAGAAGAGAGGGCAAAAGTGAGCAGAGCTAATAGCAATTAAATTAAACCTAGTAACTCTAACTCCAAAATTTGGAATGCTAGTTGTCACATAGTCACCTCAATAGAACAATGAAAGGCCTGTGTCTCAGAGGAACTCTAGAAATTATTTGGTATCCTGAGAGAGCAACAAATCTAAGTATCTTCTTTCAGGTTATGTCTTTGGTAATATTGCAATCATTCCTGATACTCTTGCAACTCTTTCCAGTGGAAATAAGATCAGTTTTTGTATATGCTCTCTGCATGCTGTGTAGCTAAAGCTATTTCTAGAGTGAATCTAGTACAAAAGTTTAGAGTGCAAACTAGGGTCTCAAACCACCAGGACTGCAATCCCAGCTCTGTCCCTTAGGAGTCTTACAACCTTAACCTCTCTTAAGTTCACTCCGTCTATGAATGGAGGGAAACGAGTATTA
>PVKC010024753.1:0-16749 GCA_004027635.1 Crocidura indochinensis | reverse complement strand
AAAAAAATAATTTTATAAAGCTACCAACTAATGTATGGCATCTTTCTAAATTTAAACTATATAAAAATAAAAATGTGATATTTAAAAAGATGATTGATCTCAGAATATACACTTTCTGGTTATTTTTAAATTTAAGATAAACCACTTTAAATTCTATGTATTTTATGTGTTATAACTGTCACTATAATTTTTTTCAAGAAGTTTAAAATAAACAACATGAAAAAGTTATCACCAAAACAGATATTGGTAGGTAAGATATCTGATATTTGAAGATTGGAAAAAGCATTCTTGGGGTTTTTTGTGCCTGGTTCTTTCAAAACAGAAGTATTAATAATAATCATAAATAATAATAAATATCTAGGAAAATATCAATAATATTTTAACAGAATACTAACAGTTATGGAGTTGCTTTACTTGTGAATTAACGCATATGTTTTTGAATTATTTAAAGTAAATTAGACCAATCATTTTAGTTTGTTGGTAATTATTTAGTGAGCTTTGAAATGCCAACTTCATTCTCAATAATTTTAGTGATTTTTAAAATTAAACATAATAATTTTAATTATTCCAGGAATGCACATAATTCTGAACTCTGAACTTATAGTTGTAGTTCATATTCTGAAAGATGAAACATTTCAATACCCTTGAATTTAGTATAACACATGTGTTTCTCTTCTGTCTTTACATTTTTTGCAATAATACCTTAGAGAACATAAAACCAGCAGAGTAAATAAAATTTAAATCACATATGTTTAGAACGTTTATTTCAATCATTAGATTTAAAATATAGTCTATTTCTTGTATTACTGAATATAAGCAAACACATTATCAAGTACTTGACTAAGGTTTAGACATCTCTGATTTATGACAAAATGCATATAAACCAACAGTTATTTCCTAGTAAAGAGAAAAATTGTCAAAATACATAGAAATATATAGGTACAAATAATGGCATATATTTTATATTAAGAACATAAAAATGGGGAAGAAATAGTGTAGCAGGTAAGGTATTTGAATGCACTTAACCATCCCAGATTTGATCCCAGGCACCTCAGTGTTCCCCAGTCCCTGATGGTAGTGATCACAGAGTGCAAAGCCAGAGGTAAGATCTGAACACAGTCTTACAATAGAATGTAAGATAATATTTTGAGGGGCCCGAGAGATAGCATGGAGGTAAGGCGTATGCCTTTCATGCAAAAGGTCGTTGGTTCGAATCCCGGTGCCCCATATGGTCCCCCGTGTCTGGCAGGAGCAATTTCTGAGCATGGAGCCAGGAGTAACCCCTGAGCACTGCCGGTTGTGACCCAAAAACCAAAAAAAAAAAAAGATAATATTTTGAAAAATAGTTATCATATGAATATCAGTATAATAAAACATTAATTTATCTTAAAATCATGCCTCTGTAAATTAATTTATAATTCATTAAAATTGTTCTAATTCTGGTAGTTTACTAGCTATATTGCAAATTTTGTTCATTAATTCTAGCTGAATCATTTTTTGTAACAAATAAAAATGCAATTAGTTTAAGATTAGCACTGTAATCATAGAATGATAGTTTTTCTAATGAAAAAAATTTTGAGAGTTTTTTTATGGTCTTAGTTTTTTTTGTTGTTGTTGTTTTGGGGGGCTGCACCCATTTGATGCTCAGGGGTTATTCCTGGCTAAGCACTCAGAAATTGCTCCTGGCTTGGTGGGACCATATGGGATGCTGAGGGATCGAACCGCTGCCCTTCTTTGGCTAGCGCTTGCAAGGTAGATACCTTACCTCTAAGCGCCACCTCACCAGCCCCATGATCTTAGTTTTGAAAAGTTTTATACACAATAGTTGTTTGTGACCTACCTTGCTAGAAGCATAAGCCATATAGATGCTGGTATAAAGGAGTTTCTATGTAGCATAAATTCATTTTCAGTTCACAAAGATTGTAAAAATAACAACTCAAATGGAGTCTCAGGTTCTCTCTTTCCTAGTACATCCCACAAAGTCATAGGTCTGAACTCATGAAAGTGGTATATGACCTTATATTGTTCTAATTACCTAACTACCTCTCTGGCCATATTCTTTTCTGTACTGCATGAAACAACAAATTGTTCCCCAAACATTTTCTACTTTAGAACAAATTCCAGATGGTGATGAGCAGACTAGTCTTGGTGTCATATGGCAGTCCCCGATCAGAGTCTTACCACTGGAGTCTCTCCTTCCATTCAGATCTATGTCACTTCCCATCCACAACTCCTCTCTTCTTCCAATCTTCTTCCTTTGAAATCGATGCTTGCACTCAGGTTTCTTCCCACATTATCTGTGTCCTTTAACTAAAGCATTTTCCTGACTTATATGTCTTTTCTCTCAAACCTCTTACTCTATGTTCTGTGTGTTGTGAACTTAGTTCTACAAGAGCATAATTCCTTTAACTACCATGTTAGCAAATAGGACTGGCTTTATTTTTAACAGTAACATAGGTAATGTATGATGCATGACTACTGAGCATTAAAAAAGGAGACAGGTGGGGGCCGGGCGGTGACGCTGGAGGTAAGGTGCCTGCCTTGCCTGCGCTAACCTAGGACAGACCACGGTTCGATCCCCCGGTTCCCCATATGGTCCCCCGTGCCTGCCAGGAGCAACTTCTGAGTGAATAGCCAGGAGTAACCCCTGAGCGTCACCGGGTGTGGCCCAAAAACCAAAAAAAAAAAAAATAATAATAATAAAAATAAAGGAGTCAGGTAATGTAACTCACCCAATAAGTTTATGATAATGCACCAATTTACAAAATACTTATTAAAAAGTGTCCTGAATGTTAGTTGTACCAATATGAAAGTTCTCATTTCTGCTGAAATAAGTTAGAGTTTTAAAGTAGAGAATGATATTACATTAAAGATGAGAAAGCTTAATATGAAATATGAAAGAGGAATATACTATCTTTTATCTGGAAGTTGTTTTGGAAAATAAAATATAAATTTCAACAAGTACATTGAAATATTCAAATTTATATAACAATAAAATAGAGTTGGGCCGGAGTGGAGGTGCAAGTGGTGAGGCATCTGCCTTGCCTGTGCTAGCCTAGGAAGGATGGTAGTTTGATCCCCCGGAGTCCCATATGGTCCCCCAAGTCAGAGATGATTTCTGAGCGCATAGCCAGGAATAACCCCTGAGAGTCATTGGGTGTGGCCCAAAAACCAAAAAAGAAAAGAAAACAACCAATAAAATAGAAAATCAATTTACGAAGGTTTAATATTCAAATTTGTAAAATTGTAAGAATATGCTAATAGTGGTGCTAAGGATACTATTCTGGGTAGGAGGAAAGAACTCTGATAAAATATTAAACTTCTTTTTTTGTAGAAAAAATATTTTACCTAATATTCTTAATATTTGAAATTATAAACAATTATATATGTATATGTGTATATTTTCATAAATAATATATATTCACATATATATAAATAAATACTGGAGTTAAACCTTTGCCATACATCTATATTTTGTTATCAGATGATTTGGCCTAATCCAAAAGTGTCTAGGTGCTGGCATCTTATAAAGTAACTGTAGTACATCTATGGAGCTGTTAGGAAAATTAAAGTCGTGAAATTTTCTTATACATGGATGGATATGGAGAGTGTTATGCTGAGAGAAATGAGTCAGTGGGACAGGAATAGACATAGAATAATCTTACTCATTTGTGGAACATAAGGGCAACAAAAGATAATATGGTAATAATATTCAGAGATAATAAAGAAGAGGACCAGGAGAACATAGTAGAAACTTGCCACAAATAGTAGAGCAGTGCAGGTAAGGAAAAGAAGGGACCACTATGACAATGATAGTTGGAACTGATCACTCTGAACAAGAACTGGACTCTAAAAGTGATGTATGGTAGGTTGCACTCACAACAGTGCAAACTACAGTGTTTGATCTACTGATCACTCCGGACAAGAACCGGGCACTAAAGTGATATGTGTGGTGGGTAACACTAACAATAGTGCAAACTACAGTGTCAAAAGAAGAGAGAGAGGGGCTGGAGCAGTGGCACAGGCAGTAGGGCATCTGCCTTGCATGCGATAACCTGGGACCAACTTTGATTCGATCTCTTGGAGCCCCAAGTGGTCCCCCTAGCCAGGAGTAGCACCTGAGCATCACCAGGTGTGCCCCCCCAAAAGGAACAAGGGAAAGGGAGGGAGAGAGACAGAGACAGAGAGAGAGAGAGAGAGAGAGAGAGAGAGAGAGAGAGAGAGGGAGAGAGAGAGAGAGAATAGAAACTAGGACATTGGTGGCTGGAAATTTACAGTGGTAAAGAGTTCTATACATTGTAAGTCTGTAGAAGTCCAGTGAGATGAGGCCTTCTGCAATGGGGGGAACATTTGAATAGTAACTCCCAGGGGCAACTAATTCCCCTTGAAGATTGAATGCTTGATCTAAGTATTTCTGAGGCATGTAACACAGTCTCCTTCCGAAGAAACCAGAGAGCAGTGAAAGCAAGAAACTGGCAGCAGGGGACAAGGACATTTTTTTTTGCAAGAATTTCAGCTTCACTGGATTTCTTCATGCCCTTTAGGGTAAACACTGTTCTCACAAATTAAAACCCTGCTGCTCTCTGGTCAAATGCTAGAATGAAACTGTGAAATAGAAAGCGAAAGATTGCCTAGCTCCCAGAAATCCAGGTCAAGTGAAAATATCTCAAAATATACATATGATACTTTTTTGGAACTGTAGACTCTCATTACTGATCCTTCTCAAATTGTTTCTATGAACAATTGTCAACAGTCATTTCAAAAGTTTAATTCTTTTATTTCAGGAGGTATTTTAAGTAGTCATTTCTAAAACAATTATGTGTATCTATAAATATGTATGTATCTTTTTGCAACAAGTCGTTGATATTGAGTCCACATTCTTGAAAATAAATGAAATAGATTATGAGGGAACAAAAATCTAAATATAGATAAAATTTGGACATTTTGAACACTATGGTTGAAATAATTAATTGGAACGTATCGATCACTTATGATAGTGGTGAGCAGATTTTCAGTTGTGAGAAGATTAGATACAATTGCATTGTCTTTGAAAATATATGTGAATATATGTGCATAAGTCACATATGCTCTATTTTGAAAATGTCTCATATTATGCAGAGTAAATTGGCTTGAAGTGTAGATGCTAAAAATAACTGTTTGCCTGGTTCTCTTGAAGTTGAGGTGTGTGCACACAAGATAGGACTTTGCTAGTCACTAACTGAATTAAAAATTTATAATTCCAAAACCCTTTTTCTGGTAGTGAATTATATGAATAGCCACAGATACCTATAGCTTTCAATTCTGTGGTATCCATATTTTTGGCCAAGGAGATCTAAGCCTCATGCTTTTTCCATGCTCAGTGAAAATCTATACATTTTGTTTGATATTCTTTTAACTGATTATTTTCCTGACAATTTCAGATGAACTCCATGTCAACTTCTTGCAAGCAAGAACTTTAACTAATAATTATAAATCAAATGAAGTGGGAATTTATTTTTTACAGTACAATTAATTTCATTTTTAATGATATACCAGAAAATGACCATAGAGAAAAAATTGCAGAGAATATGCAGCAATATTAAAGTGGTTATTTCCTTTTGGGGGGACCAGTGGTTGATCAATTAGACCAGATGGTTCAAAGCTAGGACCCAGTGATGCTGCACTATTCAGGCCCAGGGATAGTAGAGGCTTCCAGGTCCAGGATTAAAGTCAGTTTCTTGTACATGCAAAACACACAACCCTTATCCATGAGGTATTTAACCCCAGTTTTTTTAAAACTTTATTATTATTGATTCATTGATTGATTGATTGGTTTATGGGTCACACTCAGCGAAGCCCAGGGGTCACTCCTGGCTCTGCACTCAGAAATAACCCCTGGCATGCTGGAGGACCATATATGATGCTGGTAATCAAACCTGGTTCCTCCCAGGTAGGCCACATGCAAGGCAAACACTCTATCTCTGTGCCATCTCTCTGGCCCCATATTCCCCAGTTTTCAAGTCTTAATTTTTATTTTTATTTATTTATTTATTTATTGGGGTTTTTTTGGCCACACCCGTTTGATGCTCAGGGGTTACTCCTGGCTAAGCGCTCAGAAATTGCCCCTGGCTTGGGGGTCCATATGGAATCCCTGTAAGAATGTGGCAGTGGAAGAACTACCCAACAATGTTAGAGAAAAATATGGCTGGTGCTTTCTGTCCTTCCTGAAAAGTCATTATATGTAACATAGTATTAGTTACTTGGCAATATATAATGGTCAAATAATTTGGAAAATCACAAGAAGAAATGACTTGTTTAGGATGCAAGATGATAAAAGGAGGTAAATCTAGTGAAATTTGGTCACATCCAGAGTTAATATGGTACCGTTTGGCAAACTTGTTTTCATACGCGATAAAACAAGAACATATTGAATGACAATAAAGAAAGTAAAAGTTCTTTATGTTGTGAGATACATATTAAAGAATGGTCTGGCATAAATTTTTTTTGCTATCTTTTACAATAAATAAAAAATTTTAAAGGCCATATTTGGCCTTATTTTGTAACTGTTCCATTATTTTTGATTTCATTAGTTAATCTAAGCACAGAATTTAAACATCTAATCAAAGTGGTAAGAATTATACACTTTAATTTGAAACATTCAAATATTCAATTTGGTATTCAAAATAAACCAAATGGCCCGGGATTCAGATGTTTTAATAAGTTCCAAGTTTTTACACTATTAACCATCTGCTTTTGCAAGCAGACAAATTGAAAACCTAGCAATATATGGGCATCAAATATTCATGAAGATTAAATAGAAATATACTTTAAAGAAAATCATTTATAATTCAATATATACTGCAACAAATAAATCTACTTCTTTTGTTTTAAAGATTTGCTGGTTAAGGGCACATTACAAGCTATTTATTTTGTTCCTAACATAACCTACATTTGCTGATGATTCTGATTGATAAGTTCAAAATATCATCTGTTCTCCTCATGGGGGAAACCACTAGGAGTAAAAGGGAATTCACAGTTAAATATAATTTTTATTCATGAGCTCTTGTCTTTCTTATTCTTTGGCTTTAGATCTTTTAGTGTGATAGGCTCAGAGGTTTAGTCATGATAAATATGTTTAGATGTTCATTTTAACCTCTTGCATATGCAAAAATCTGGCCAGAATATTTTCAAAGCCATCTCTCTTTTAAAGTGTGCCATTTCCTCTGGATTTATTACATATTGGCAGTTCTAGACAAACTTTCACTTTATGGCATTTCTGCTTTGAGTTCTGGTAGCAGAGAAGAGGTGTATGTGTTGAGTAACGACCTACATTTTGAGTGACCTGCGAAGGATTGACTGTTTCTCTCTTTACCTTTAATGCAATACCTGTGGGAATGTAGTGAAATAGTGATGGCTATAGCAACTTTAGATCTGAGACAATGAATTACTGAAAAAAAATCTGAAGATTGTGGCCAGAGCACAACTAGTAGGTCATTTGACTTGAAAGTATCAACTGGTATCCTATATGGTCCCTGGAGCCTGCCAGGAGAAACATTTGATTGCAGAACCAGGAGTAACCACGTAGAACCACTGGATGTTGCCCTGAAACAAACAAAAAAAGGTGAGACACTAAAGTTTAAAATTATACACTTTAGAATTAATTTAAATCTTTAGATGAAAATGAATTTTTTTTCTGTTTTGGAGGCCAAATCAGGCACTACTTAGGACTTACTCCTATCTTTGTATACCTGTGGACTTGGGGATCACATACGGTAATTAGAACTTATAAAAGGGCCACTTGTGTACAAGGCAAGTGTCTTATCTGTTCAAGTAGTTCAGTTAATCCCTTACTTGGTGCTGGATACCAGTTGACCACTGGGGACAACTGGTATTTATGGATAAATTATATGAATAACCAAGTTGAGGAGACTATTTTCTTTTTCTGGTCACTTATGTGGTGTTCACATGACACCAGATATATTATTTTAAAAATATTTAAAACTATTTTTAAGTACTACTACAATATTAGCAATCTTTACTCTAAGTTTTGGTTGAATACAGTTACAAACATTTATTTATTATCCATATATCTACCTCCTAGGTAGATGTTGGATAATAAAGTTTTGATTTGCAAGTGTATTTTTCAACAGAAAACTATGAACTTATTCTACCCATTTTATCTAATGCCTTCACTAGGCTAATGGATACAGAAGAATCTTATCATGGCATTGGCAGAAGTACCAGAGAAGCAAACCAAGACTCCAGCTGGTTTTGTTGTACACTTGCTAGTACTAGCCAAAAGTGAGCATATGGCCACGCTAATGACCAGTCAATGTGGGCATAAATGGTCCTTCCTTGTACTTTTAAATTTAGGGTGGGATGCAAATGGAAAAATATATATGTAACAATAATCTGAGGCAGCATAATAATTTAATAAATGTCAGTCATTTGCCAGAAGTTAAATAAGCCATATCCCCTACATATCCAGAGTCATTTTTTCTTCCTATCATATATAGTTATAATGTGATAAATTAAAGACAATGTAATTAGAGTGAACTTGAAATATGAATTTTGTAAATCCTTTTTTATTTTCATTTATTAAATATACAGAAATGGACACAATTTAAAAATCTTCTAGACTTCAAATGTCACATCAGTGAATTGGAAGTTACAGATAGTGTAGTGTACAAATTGGAAATGTAAATGCTCAGTAAAAGAATGCTATCGTCATCAGTGTCGGGCATCCCAGCTGGCTAAATAGAGTACCCTTGCCTTGGAGATGCTAAGAGAAAGTTTTTTCTAGCATCTATATGATTGAATTACATAAGTCTATTGGTCAAAGTTGTCTTTCCCACTCATCTCTTGTCTTCATTGGCATTATTTTTCCTTTTCTGGCTGTTGGTAGACAGCACACAATAACTGTTGATAGAAAACTACTGAAAACAAGTTTTCTACCCATTGTATTCTCCATAGTGATGCTATTAAAACTAGTTTCAGGCATCACTTTAATTTCTGTTTTTGATATGTTGTTATTGTTACTAATGCTTTTAATATTTATTTGTTGCAGGATAGTATTTTTTTAAATCTTTACTTCAAGTGAGACATATCCTTGATGTATATTTGAATGTTACTACCATGTGATAATATTTCTGTACTTTATTTCTGTACTTAGTATTTTATGAACAGTCATCGTGAACTAAATCAATTATGGCTTTTGGACACCCTTTTCTATGTTTCTATTTGTTTGTGTGTGTATGCTTTTCTTTATATTATAGTCCAATAAAAAATCCATTCCAATTAAAGGATGTAGACAAGACATTCTTTAATGCATGCTCTTTTAAAAAGCCTTCCAAATACTGAAACCCTAGAGACAAATCCATTATCTATATTGCAAAGAGCACTGGTTTGCTCTCAGATCACTTGTCTCTAACTTTTCCTTTAGGTCTGGTTTTCTTATAAAAACACAAAAGAAGCTGCTCTAAATCAAGTAGATGAGCCAACTCCAACATCACAATCAAAACAGCTTCTCCTGTGTCAGATATCTGAGTACTTACTAGAGGCTCTGAGGACTGCCAATAAAATTCACTGAGAACTCAGACAACAGTGACTGCCCAAGCCTCAAATATTTGTAGGTTGTTTCACGCCAGTCTACTTAAGTCTCAAGAAATTTACTGAATAATTTAGTGCAATTTTACTGTTGTGACTTCAGCATCGGCTCTTTTTAACTAATTTGGGCATAGGATATAATCTAAGATTACAATGAATGAGTACTTCCAGATATGAATAGGCATTTAAGACCCAGATAAAAGAGCATGCTGAAAATTTTCAGATTCACTCTTTCAAGGGTCCATGCAGATTAAAGTTCTCTGTTTTAGGAGCTAGTCTCTAGTACTTTTCCAGTTGTCTTCATCACCCTCACTGAGACATTCCAAATCTTTGACTAGCATCATGAAACAAATAAACATATCAAAAGGGCGTTTTTTTGCATAAAAATACTCTTCAAGGAACCTTTAATGTCTACAGAAGAATTCATATTTTTGCACAATTCTAAAATTCTTGTATTTTCACAAGCCCTGAAACCATTTATTCCTTCTTTTTGTTTCTACATGTAATCTTTCCTCATATCACAGATTCTGATACTTTGCACATAATATATGTTACTGATTAGCTACCTCATGTCAAACATACAAAGATTATTTTCTATTCAGGGTAGGACAGTGTCCTCTTTTGGTTAATTCAGCCAATCAAAATCTAGGTTTATAACTTCTAAAAGGTATTTATATAATGACATTTTATTTAGATGTGCTCTTAAAAATTATGGTTCAATAAAATAATTGAATGAGGAAATGTAAAAAATAATGATTTTGACCCATGGGAGGTAGAAACTATAGTTTTTATTTTATTTTCCATTATACTGGGAAGAGTTTTCTCAATGGGGTATAGCTATTCCTTTTTATGTTTCTGTTTCAAACTAAAATAATACATCTAAAATTTTATCTGCATGTATAACCAAAGAAAATTACTTTTCTAAAAACATTTATAGCAAGTTTCTAAATCATACTAGAAGTAAATGGCTACTAATTTATTAAAACAAGTCTACACACAAAGATTTATGTGCAGAATCATCTATAAAACAGGATTATATTTTACTTAAAGGGCATAGAGATAAAAGAATCCCAGGGCTACAAAGGTTTCCTTTACATGTTCCCATGGCTAGTTGTGGCACAGGTGGGACTGGACTCATATGCTGAATCTCTTACCATGTACTTGCCAGTAAGTCTGCCTTTCATTCAATTTTATTGTATGTTTGAATTTCTGGGGGAAAAGTTAGAGGTATAGCTCTGAGAATTTCTAGCATGGGTTGTTGACATTTATCTAATTTCACTGATACCAATGAGCCCATCATATAGCACAGGATTATTACAGCACCCTGTTGTCATAAGTAACAAGTAAACAGTAAACATTATTCTGCCTTTTCTATAGTCCAATCCCAGTTCCACAACAACTCTATATGGGTAGCACTGTTCTGATTGATCACATCAGGAACCACATGATGCCAGTTTATCAAAACCTTAACTATGTTAATTTGGATCCATTAACTAGGCCCCATTAGTTAGCGTGACATCTACCAACTTTCTCAATTATTGGTGACTATTTGTTCATTTACAATAACTAGAAATTTTCAAGGAGATGGTTTGAGGGTTTGTATAGATTATTGTCTTTCCTCAAATGTGCATCCATAAATTTTAGCATCTGATGATGAATCTTGCCTAAATTAATTATTGCTCTGTTGGTGGTAAAATGGTGAAACTCTAAGTTCAGTTTTCTTTCCACATTGAATTTTGTTACCTAAATTGACAAATATTTTGTCTCAAATAATTTACATATTTAGCCACTCCCACTACACATGTTTATTATCAGCTTTTAACTTTATTGTGGGAGTTATGGTAAAACCCTTGATAATGTCTCAGGGAACTTGAGCTCTGAGATAACCTTGCAAATTGGTATCACACAACCAAATCCTGCCTGGATGACTTATTTAATCAAGCTTAATATTCTCCTGTTCTTCTGGGTTGACTCATATTTTTTTTATATTTTTGTAAGGATTAAATGTAATTATGTTTGAAGAACCTTTTGTTCTACACCCACACTGAACCAATGATACGTGTAGATAAATGTTGGTTCCAATGATTATTTTGTTATTTTCTCATTTAAAAATTTATATATTTTACTCCTTGTGACTAATAGGGTATGACATACCAACTATTCATATAAAAGTGCCTGGTTCAATATTGAATCTCATTAATAGGCATAGCAACATATTATCACAGGGTATATTTCATTTCAAGTCTGTAACATTCCTAAGTGTCTTCCTAATATTTTAAAAAACTAACATTTTTGAAAAAATTTGTCTTATTTCTATAACTTTAAGAGTCAGCAGCAGTGATTTTTTAGTAACTGAATAATATAAAAATTAAAGAGTAACTTTGCCCCTAATTGCTAACGAATGTAATTGTCTTTTACAAAAAATCACATCTGAATAGTTTCTTATAGTTCCTTCAATATCAGAGTTGCTAACTGAGGTTGACCAGAGTTACTAGTCTCTGTTGGATTTAGGAGAAGACAAACTGTTTATGTGTTGGTTCTCTACTACATTTGCTCTCTTAGATACTAAATCAGTGACTCATTTAGATACAATGTACTTCACATGCCTGAAATAAGAGGGCTGAGCATTTCAAAGGATGATTACAGTAAATTAATATTACAATAACGACATAGGCTTTTCAACACATGTGCTAAAAGTCTTATATGGCTTTTGCCCTTCAAACTAGTTATGTGGGAGATGATCTAGATATTTTCACAGAGGGGTTATTTCTTAAAATATTTTAGAAGCTCTGTTTTTGAAATTTTTCACTCTGTTTTCTGTCGTAACACGATTTCTCCCTGGGCATAGAGAGAACCCCTGTCTTCCTTGTACAGTATGGCTCTGTGAGCTGATCCTTGCCACATTTCTTCAAAAAGTATGGCTGGTTTTCAGAACATTAATCAGGCTTGCAACAGCAGTATCTCTGAGAAAAGAGGATGCTTTATTCAGATGCTATAGAATAGATGAAGATATATCCTATATATATGATATATATAATATGTCATATATCATATATATCCTCATTTCACTCTGAAATGAAGAGTGAAATGTATTCAAATTCAGATTTGTGGACCTGATTCACACCTTGAAATTCACAAACCAAGTCGGATATTCTCTGTTCTGGGACAAGAGTAAGGAAAGTTGCTGTGCCTCCATTCTTGTAGAATGTAGAACCATCATTGTGCACCCTGGGGGAAAGGAAATATCTTTTTGTCTCTAGTTATAAGGATCCTCTCTAAGTACCTTGCTTTTAAGATACTCTAAGTACATTGAATTTGAAACACATTATTGTGCACCATCATTTCTTTCATTCTTTGTATTTTAATTGATTATCAAGCTTATTACTATTATTAAATTGAGGCAGATAGGGAAAGGTCTCCCATGGCAATGAAATTTTTGGATGGGACCACACCTAGTGATGCTTAGGGGTTACTCCTGGCTATGTGCTCAGAAATCTCTCCTGGGTTAGGGGACAATATGGGATCGCTGGCAAACAGATTCCTTATAGCTTTTGCTACCATTCCAGTCCCAACTATGAGAATTTTCGAAGAAAAGCTGTTGCCATTTCATTGTCTCGTCCAGAAATTATTTTCTGGGAGAAAAGGTGACTGACTCAAAAAGCACAAATAACATATAAAATTGACTTTGTCTTCCTTGACTGGGTAAGGTCCATGGTCCTAGACCTCCACAGATGTTCTTGGGTGTCAGATGTTAGAGAGGCAGTATTAGATTCCCTTCAAGGGACTGCTGATTTTCCCCACACTTCACATAAGCCACCCAGGTACTTCCACTGGTACCACAACCATAGTGCTAGATCTTATTAGTGAACAGACAGATAAAGCCTTATTAGTGACATTAAAATAAAATTGATACATGCCACAGAGACTGGCACACATGCAAAGAACATGAACAACCACAACTGACGAGCATGTGGGGAGAAAGGAACTCTTATTCACTGCTGGTTGGAGTGCTGTCTAGTTCTTTGTGGAACACATTATGGAGATTCCTCAAGAAACTGGAAATTGAGCTCCAATATAACTAGCTATACCACTCCTAGGGATATACCCTAGGAACACAAAAACACAATACAAAAGTGCCTTCTGCATGCCTATACGCATTGCAGTACTATTTACAATAGCTAGATTCTGGAAACAACCCAGATGCCTGACAACAGATGAGTGACTAAAAAAAATAAACAAAACAGGGGCCAAAGAGATAGCATGGAGGTAAGGCATTTGCCTTTCATGTAGAAAGTCATTGGTTCAAATCCCGGCATCTCATATGGTCCCCCGAGCCTGCCAGGAGTGATTTCTGAGCATGGAGCCAGGAGTAACCCCTGAGCGCTGCTGGAATGGTTAATTTTCCTTCTTTTTCTTTTTATTATCTGTTTTTCTCCCATTTTTCTGTAGTACCTATGCATTCATTCCTTCCATAGTAAGCACTAATATATTGAAATTAAGTGATACCTGTAAAAGGGAGACCCATGACATGTGTGGGATTCTATGATCCAGACCATTCCCACCCCCCAAAAAATAAACAAAACAAAATTGTGGTACATATATGCAATGAAATATTATGCAGCTGTTTGGAAAATTGAAGTCATAAAGTTTTCCTATATATGGATGGACGTGGAAACTATTGTCCTCAGTGAAATGAGTCAGAGGGAGAGAGATACAAAGAATAGTCTCACTTATTTGTGGAATTTAAGAAAAATAAAAGATAATAAGTTAATAATACCCAGAGACAATAGCGACAAGGTTTGAAAGACCAGCCCATGATATGAAGGTTACCACAAAGATTGGTGAGTGCAATTAGAGAAATAGCTACACCGACAACTGTCATGATAATGGTAATGAGTGAGAGAAGTAGAAGGCCTGTCTCAAAAATAGGCAGGGAGTGGGGAAGGAGTTTGATGAGGAACATTGGTGATGGGAAGGTTGCTCTGGTGAAGGGGGATTGTACATTTTTTATGACTGAAACCCAACTACAACATAAATATGCTTATAATCATTGTGCTTAAATTAATATATTAATATAATAAAAATAGACAAATGAATAAAGCAAAAACTAAAATAAGATAAAACTGGTACAGATCCAGATTGACAAGCCCTTCACCCATGTATATTGTAAGAATTATGGATAATTTATCCTTCTTTTTCTTTTTATTATCTGTTTTTCTCCCATTTTTCTGTAGTACCAGTGCATTCATTCCTTCCATAGTAAGCACTAATATATTGAAATTAAGTGATACCTGTAAAAGGGAGACCCATGACATGTGTGGGATTCTATGATCCAGACCATTCCTAACATTGTTCCTTCATGCTCTGCCCTAGGTCTTCCTTTGTTTCATTTGCACCAAGCTTCTAATGAAATTATGCACCCGAAAATATGATTCCAACACTGTGCATAGATTTCTAGTCTTTAAACGAACAATTTGTTTGAAAGCTACCATAGAGGGCATTGGTCAAGTTTCTTTTTGGTGAAAGTGACAAAATTTAACTCAAACTGACCTGTGTGCATAAGAAGAGGGTGGAAATTCCCTCCCCTCTTTTTTGTTTATGTAACAGAGTCAGATGACATGGAAATTAGTCGAATCTTCCTTGGTTCTAGTTCCATACAGTTGTGTCCCCTGGAGCTCTTGAATCACCCCCATCTGCTGGCCCTTAGTGGAGCCTCTCTCTCTCTACTTGTCACTGGAGGGACTCTGGGTTGTGTGGTCTGGAGTTGAGGCCTGTTCTCATTGGTCTGGCCTCAATTAAAGACATCTTCACTGAGAACTGGAAGAGATGAGCTTGTCTGCATAGGGGCAGGGCTCTGGGTATAATAATGACACTGACAACACCCACAGCATTTCTTCTGAGGACTGGAGTGCATGGGAAATGAACACAGTATGCAATAGAGACTTCATAACTAACTCCTAGTATGAGTCACAAAGTGCTCATGAGGAAAGGACATCAACTTGTAGGCTTGATAGGAATGTCCGTAACCAAGAGGCCAGGTGATACTGGCTAAAAAGCTTGGTGATCTCTGTATAGATTGATGGTAATTGTTGAGGTGAAGGTACTTAGTGTTATCACACTGATGCCATGAGATCTATTCAGTAGCATCTCTTCTTGACAAACTGTAGGTTTTCGTACTCGAAGGGAAAATGGTTGTTCAAGATGATTATACTATGAATATTTATGAATAAAAATGACAGATTAGCTGTAGACTGAGAACCCTGATTGGATGAGTTAGACTTTTGGTTTCAGCAAGCCCTTAGTTGCCTCCCTATTTAACTCTGCCCCACAGTTCCTGCAGGGAAGTTGTTCTTTCCTTTTTTCCATATCACCCTTAGGACAAACTCTCCCCTTCATTTCATGGAAAGCACAGTATTTGGTATCCTATTGCTAGCTATTAGTTCTCAGGACTGCATTCTCTGTACCAAAATGGTCAAACTATTAGCATTTAACAGAACGTTCCTACTCAGAAGACAGTGCTGGTGAAATTTAAATAAACAGTTCTGTTCACAGTGTACTCTGAGGAGACAGGGCCGTTGTTTCTGAAGGACTGGGACTGACTAGTGTGCAGAGAGCAGCCCTGCAGAGGGTGTCTTTGCAGCTGCACAGGCTGCTGTGTGGTTTGCATTCCAGCCCTGTGTATTATCGGCAGGAACCTTCATTTTATCTGCAAGGTCTCAGGATACAAATGAGACCAGCATACTCCAAATATTGACTCAGATGGACTAAGAAGTGGCAAACATAGTCCACATTTGAGTTTAGTCTCTTCATTCAGTCTGATTTTGAGCATACAACTTGGCAACACACACACACACACACACACACACACACACACACACACATTGATCTATATAAAAGCATTTCTACTTAGGACACTTTTCATTTCAACATCTTCCAATGTGCTAACTTTCCAGAAGAATCTAGGACATCATTTATTTCTTTATTTGTTAACTTATTTTATTGGTGAACATCAGGTCATGCTTATGAATTCAGATTGTCAAGAGAATCTTGTATGAGAAGGATGTTCCATTTAACCCTCCACCGAGTCTAAAAAGTGAATTTACCCTGGGGCCCGGGAGATAGCATGGAGGTAAGGCGTTTGCCTTTCATGCAAAAGGTCATCGG